>JAODUK010014477.1:1575-27872 GCA_027564635.1 Typhlichthys eigenmanni | reverse complement strand
AGAGAGAGAGAGAGAGAGAGAGAGAGAGAGAGAGAGAGAGAGAGAGAGAGAGAGAGAGAGAGAGAGAGAGAGGTGTACATGAAGAAAGGTGAGTCGTGGAAGGTCGAGCAGGAGAGGGAGAGCAAAAGTGAGAGACAAAAAAAAAGAAAAGAAAAGAAAATGGGCAAACAGAAAAAGATGACTTCCAGCTCTAATGATGAGTCTGGGCTCTCCACTCCCACACGCTGCTGTCAGAGCACAGCACACACAGAATAATGCAAAGGAAAAGAGAGGCTGACACCACACTGACACACACGCACACACACACACACACACACACGCACGCACGTACACACACTCACGCACACGCGTACACACACACAAATACATTCGCAATGCAAAACGAAGGGACAACAGAATGAAAGAGAGGAACCACGAAAAGGAGTGAATTATTTAGGACCGCCCTACGACAATGCAAACCATGGCAATAGTTTGGGGGTAAATAATTCATAATCCAAAAAGAAACAATAGCTCAATCGTGTTTTTCCCTTTTTTTTTGGTTTTTTCTCTTTTCAGAGGGAGACTTGTTGAAGGTGAATTAGACGTTGTGAAGGTTGAAACTGGTCCCCAGCTGTTCCGTGAAAGTCTTGGAAATGAGTGTCGAGGGTCTGTAAGATAAGTCTGATCTCACCTCATCCGAAAACCCATCAAAGGGTTCATGCATTTTCCTTCACAATGGAACAATCTACCTTTCCCTCGCATTGCCTCCGCCACTGTTTGGTGGGAAATGTCAGGGCTTGAAGCCGCTGAAGGGGAAAAATACAGACTTTCAGACATGAAACTGAAAGAAAGCAGGCGCAAATGGAAAGGGGCGGCAGATATGGGTTATGGGTAATGGAGCAGTCTGTATTATTCATATCAGTCCGTGACACCTGAGAAATTAGCTTTCATCTCATTATCCCACACGCAGCACCAGGGCCTGCCATTTCTCCTTTTATACAACCAGGTCAATCTGCGTCTGTTTACATGCATGTATGTGCATATCCTATAGCTTGGGTACAGCCATGTCATTGCAGTCACTGACAGAAGACTAGATATGGACATGATAGAAACACTGCATCACCGACACGGAGAGAGGAGTGGACTCAAACACTAAATATCCACTACATCCCAGACATAATTATTACTTTTTTATGTTGTTGTTGTCCGTATCGTCTGACCATGTGACCCAGATGAACGACTGTGGCTTGCTCGCCCTCCATAAATCTCCACCGTCCAAGTGACCACGTCGGTCACGCTTGAACCGCTCACAGTGGACCGAGGCCCACAAACACACAAGACACACACACACACACACACACACACACACACACACACACACACACACACAAACACGTGTGGTCTCATCACAGGGCTAGTGGTCATGCATGGCCGCTGAAGCGGCAAGCAAAGGAATGTTCTCCCGGCCCCTGGCAGCCGGTGGAGCCGCTGCTCGGCTCCAGACCGCTGTGTCTCTTCACCTCTATCTGTCGGGACGCTGTCCGTTTGTTACCCAGATCCACGCGCCTCATTCTGCCGGTTACAGTCCAGTGACGGCACAAACAAGGCATGACCGCAGTGCTGTAAAATCTCCTACACCCAAACCAGGCAGAAAAATGCTGCCCTGTCCAAGCGTGTGTGCGCGTGTTGGGGGTGGGGTGGGGGTGGGGTAACAGGCCCCTAATGTACAAAACAGTTTTTTCTTCCTCCTTGCCCATCCACGTATACACACTTGGTTGCAGTATCTACTGTGTGGTCAGATATTACTGTGAATAACTAAAACTCATGTTGTTTTGCCATGCAAAGTGACTACAATAATATTGATTGAAACTACAGTATTTCTTAAGATCGGTGTCACTCTGTTTTTGGAAAGGATTTATGTTGAAACATATAAAATTGCACAATTCCTTCTATTCTATTCTAATGTGTGACAGTTTGAAGAATGCAATAAGGAGGACAAAAGGAGATGCAAAGAAAAAACAACCAACATAGTGGAACACAGAGGGAAATGGCTATGAGAGAAGGACAGGACAGTAGTGTAAAGGGTTATACATTTTTATGGCTCCAGAACGCATTATCTTTTAATAGGGCCACATTCTTCTCTGTGTGATTTAATATTAGAGCGCAGCAGTGCAAACTCCTCTTTTAATATTTATAATGCTCTCCTTGTCCCCGGACTTGGGCTCCTTTAATAAATGAAGGGAGTTCAGGGCTTCAATGAACCACTGTGAGGCTCAAAAAGTTACTTCTGAAAACCGATCCCAGGTTTTCAAGTGTCATTTCACTTAACGCCGGTTTTATGTGGGGTTGGCTGAGGAAAGACTATGGAGAAGAACTGTGTAGGCTACAAGATGAGCTGTATGGTTGGCTTCGTGCACGCAAAAAAACAAAACAAAGAATAATAAGATAAAAAACAGTAAGACACTAAGTTTCCCATTATTTTCAAATCAATCTGTGTGCACTGGATCACTGTCAAGCAAAACTGCGTCAATAAAGCATTTTATTATAGTGATTACATACAGTATGACTACGTGCCAAATTTGCCGTAAAATTGTTTCACAGCGTAAATGCAGTGTTTTAACACGGCGCGTAAAGCTTGCAAAACATCTTACATAAAGCACATGGTCTGACTGAACTAATGCATCTAAAGTGTTATCTTTAATACAAACATATTAGTCACCAGGGATTAGAAGTAGCTCTTTGCAGGAAAAGGGGCTTGTGGGAAATGTAGTCTTTTACTCAGGAAAACTCAAATTGCCTGTAATTTGCTTGCGTTATATATTATAGACACATTTGTGTAGCTTGGTATTTATATCCATATCCCGTATGATTGCATTTCTGCAGGTCACATGCTACGTAATTAAGTACTTAATAACCACTTATGAGGTTCACCAAGGCGGTGGAGATGTGCAATGGGACGTGAACGTTAAGTCATTAGCCTCCTTATCAGTTCAACTAAATGCTTATTTATTTCATCAAGGGCTCAGCTGGAGAGAAACGCTCACATTCAGGAATGATGTACATGTCTCCTGCTAATATAAAGTCAATATATCCACAACGTGCACACACGAATACCAACCAACCTTCTCTAATTGTAATGCCTGCAAAAATGACCATGAGGTACACGTAGGCTTGAAAGACGATCTACTTTCATAAAATGACAGGTCAAGATTCTTTCATCTTATTTACCCTCAATAGACATTATATAAGTAGGATAGCATGTTAACTTGCTAACATGGCCAGGCTTTGCCTCTCTCAAACATTCCTTACTTCTTGGTTCTGTGCCAACCTTCGCCCAGTATGTATTTATATTTATTACAGGTTGCAAGCTATATTGTCAAAAAAGTGAGAGCGTTACTGCTTCCATTTCCAGCGGCGCCACCTACAGTCCCACCGCGGCATACGAATCATGAACGTGACCAACAGTTTTACAACCAACATCAACCTTGTTTATCATCCTGCGTGATAAGAGTAAGAATGAGACCCGAAGCAAAGAGCCATTTGTGTTGGTTACTTGGCGTACACAGCTCTGAACCAGGTAGGGGAGGGGTGCTGGGGTGGGTGCAGCTGACCGCTAGGATGATGGAAGTGCACTTTAGCGTTGCGTCACTCCCCGTGACACAGACAACTTTGTTTTTGTGCACCCAGGGTGCCTCCTGATCACATGAGTGGCACATCCAGGCCGAGGTGGAGTGTACCTCCTGCTGCTCTCAAGTGCCTGCATGCTCTGCGCTGGCACCGGGAGGGAGAGGTCGCGGTGCGCCACTGAGTCAGCTGACACTTTAAAGGGCAGGACTTAGAAACACAGTAATGCCGCGGCACCATTATCTGCCCACCGCCGTGTTAAACTTGAAAGGCTTGAGGACAGCCACGATTACGAGTCAGTCTAGCCATAGAGAGAGAGGTATCAGATGTGATAGCTGTTTGGGGGATTTGCATCTATTAATGCTACACATCACAAGCCATTAGTGTTTCCGAGATAAGTGCAAAAGCAGGGATTGCGGTCTGAACGACGGCCCGGCTTCCGTCACAAGGCTGAGATATGTGCTCCTTTTCACTATTTTCATGGTAAGACTCTCTTAGCTCTCATTTTCACCACACACCGTCACTCTTTGAACAGTTAAGACCGACAGCAAACCGGGCTTGTTTGAAATGGAATCAACCAATCGAAAGATCCCTCCTTTTTTTCTCATTCTCTAATTAAATAACAGAAGGGCTGTAATGTTATCCATTCGTAGAATTACTTTTCCAGCAGCGTCGCAGCAGACATTTAATTCTAACCTATTGTCTTAAATATGGATTAATCCGATGTGTGGTCGAATCCACCACATCCGTATGTCAAATAATATCTAAAAAAAAACCTACCTACACACACACACACACACGCATGCATGTACACACACGCGCCCGCACACACACACGCCCGCGCGCGCACACACACACATAGGTACACCCATCACCATTTCTCTCAAAACATATCACATCAGTAAACATTGAAACATTGCCTTTTTCGCTGCCTCAGATATACTGTATCTCTGTGTAGCTGCAGGCTGCCATTGGTCAGATCAATAAAGCACCGCTGGGGCTTGGACTTTTAGAGCCCCGACGTCCTTGTGTCTGGCGCGGGGCCGTGCCTGGGACTGAACGTGTGCGAGCCTGTGGCCTTGTTACTGCGTCGGCTTGTCAGTGTGCTAATACAAAACAGGAGATAACCCAATGCATGACACCGCAATCATCATATATACTTCATAATACTTCTCAATCGGCGTATATGTATATACTTAACGTCTCATGTATTTCACCGCTGCTGCAGCGCATGTGAATGTGATCATTACAAGTGATTATAGGGAAAGGGGCATTGCATATGTGCAGTGCGTTATTATTTTGAACAATAAGTGACAGCATACGTAGACTGTTTCTGGTAATGTTATACACATACAGTGTAGTTTAAACACCATGGGTAGGTTCTTGAGAATGAGCAGCATTATTCTATAGTCACATTCAGCAATGAAGAGCAGCGGAATAGTTTTGTGCCGGTACTGTAGATTATTTCTTGATGCTTCTTAAAAGCAAAAAAGACAAATCAATAACTTACAGTAAGTTAGATCAAATGCTTTGAGATCACATACATCCATTACATTGAACATAATAGGAAAGCACCCTATATCCTGTGTTTAGCTCTCCTCACACTGACTGTTAAAATGAGCTGAGATTGGAGAAAAGAAAAGAAAGTGGTTTGTCCATTATAGCCAACTTTCTGGCGGCAGAGACAGAAGAGTCAGCCATTTGCATCAGATGCTGAATCTGCTGCCAACATCTAAAGATTCCCCGGAGGGCCCCCCGACGCACGTGGGTGTATTCTGAACACAGAGCAGATGCACTTACGCTCTTCTACCTATGTGAATTAGGGAGAGACACACATGTGTGTTCATGTAAATGGCTCTGCCATTGTTGTCAATCTGTGCGTGCGCGTGCTTGCGGCTGTGTGCGAGTGCCGTGCCGTGCGTGGTCAATTTCATGCTGGGTCAGAGTGCATTAATTAGATTCTGAAAACAAATTACTTCAGCTAATCATTCAATACAAAGTACCGTGGAGCGGGACACTATATGAATATTCAACCACCTCTCCCTCCCTCCCTCCCAAGCTCCTTCTCTCAGACATTGTGGTCAGTAAGGTACGGCCATGAATTTATAAGCAACATCAAATAATGAATATGAATTAATTTAGTCATTTGATTATTGTAAATACCCTAAATAAACAACAACAACAACAACAACAACAACAACAAGCTATCAAATAAAAATCAATATTAAAATTAATCAGAGGGTGATAAGGGCAAATCTAACGATTCAAAATCAAAAATATTTAAACCTATAGAGTAGCCGTCGTCAAGTATACAGTTAGGTACAATCTAAATGAACTGCTTGATGTTCTGCGTTGTGAGGCCGAGCTGGCTGAAGTCTGCCAACACCAGTTCAACAGACGTATGACCTGAGGGAGAGCAATAAAGCCAATGAGCGTAGGATGGAAAGCTAATTTCAGCGAATTAGGCCACATGTTGTGCACGTGACCATTTTTGAGGGCCTGCGTGGTCTTCGGCATTTGCTTCAACTACCCCACTGACACCGGGATGTAATGAATAGAGGAGATATTTCATGTAATTCATAGCGCCATTTCTAGCATCTATGAGTTCTCATTGCTCTTTCCATGCTTTATTACAAACTGATGTAATAACTCTTCCCCAAAGCATCGCAATGTGACAGCTCATCAATAAACTCACTCAGCGTATGTGGAAGATCCATCACATTAGTTTTTAATCCCACCTGCGCTGCATAGCTTTATGGGCTGAAGAGAGGTTAGCAAAGGGTAAAAAACAGCAAAGGAAAGCCACGTACCTAGTCCAATTTTGAAATGTGTCCCCCCGCCCCCCAGGAAAAAAAACAGGGGAAACTGTGACTGGGGCATAGCCTTTATGGTTTAAACACAGTGACCAGCCGGCTGCGTAGACACCGGCCTCCAGAGAATGTCTAACTCATCTCAAGGCCTATAGCCTATATGCCCTACATTTACAAGCAGATCAATAGCTATGAAAGCAAGCATTTAGCAATCCTTCCCATGAATGGAAATGGCTCTTCCAAATTTTAGCTAAACAAGGGTTTGTACTCGCTGTAATGCAGACATAATTGCATTTAATCTTGTATTATTGAAAATGTGTCACCACAGTTCAAAATTGCCTAGAAATGTACAGCAATTGTCACTTAACTAATCTTGCCTACATCTATGTTAGATTTTTTGTTATTTTACATTTGGTAAAACAATATTTTGTGATATTCATGTGCAGTTCTAGTTTGTATAGTCCCTGTCTGATATTGTATCGCTTCTGTATTATGTATTATTATTATGTATTAAGTATTATGTTTACAATATGTTCATACTGTATTTATTTAGAGACTAATAAGTCATATTCGATAATAAATTATAAAGATGCCAGGATGTACAGTATGATTGAGTTTAACTAATTGGTAATCAAGTTGAGTCTTTAGATGGCAAATCAGGGTTAAGATATATCATGCCTTTGTGTGATCATCATCATCATCATCATCATCATTTTCGTCACATACATAAGTGATACAACTTCATCAATATTTTCTTCATTTCTGAATGTATTGTTAAAGCTGCAACATCTTCTAGTAAGGACTAATTTGAAACAAGGATTATTCCAAACCCTTGAACCCAGGTAACATCCATTGCCCCTTCCTCTATAGTTCCTCTCCAAAGTCAATCTTATCCATTGCAAATGTTCTTTGTATTTGCGTAAAAAATGTAGTAGATTGTATTGTATTAGAATTATAATATAGCCAATCTATAACCATGATGATCACCATAGCAACCTTCATAGAATGACAGTTAAAACATCAGGTGGCAAAAAAGTCAAATGAAATTGTGGTGATTTAACTGTACCTTCTGGGTTATGTATGTGCTTTGAATTAGAGCCTCTCAGAGTTGTTGGCCTACATCCTCACTTAAAAAAAAACGAAAAACCTTCCCACTCCTTTATTTCTCCCAGGAAAAAAGTGAAAGACCTAAGAAAAGAAACCATTCTGCCTCGGCAGAGGTGGAAGAGGTTTTTTTTTTCTTTTCTGCACTTGGAAACACATGGCATAAGTAATCATTGTCTCCAACACAGCAGGCCTTTTTCTCAGCAAACGTTGGCTAAAGGATGGAGCATTGGCCACAGGAAAGCTGATTATTGAGAGGCAAATATTAACCTTCAGCTTTGCAAGGTCAAAGCTAATTTGCTAAGACATAAAAATGCATCGGGATTCTTTTAAAAGTCTGTGCTCGCGGAGGGTCTGTGGGGCTGGCAGGGTGGGCCAATGACATTGTGTGGACCTCATGATACTTTGTGGAAGAGTTATTATAGCTATTAAGCTTGGCTGGGCTACGGGAGTGTTTGGGTGTGTATGTGTGTGCGGCCGGGTGGGGTTGGCAAGGCTGTCAGTTCTTCATTATCATAGTGAATTACATACAGCAGGTTTGACATGAAATGAATGAAGATGAGGAGGAATCCTTCACTCGCTTGGAGCTGGTCCAGAGGTCACACACAGTCACACTCAAAGTGCCATAAACACACTGCTGTGACCTGATTATGTGGAGTAACCAGATTCACATAAACAACATGATCACACACAGTACATTGCTGGGCTGAATCAGGTGAAGCATACAGTATGCAATTATTGAGACATCTGACATGGCTTCAGCACACAGATACAGTACAATGTGTGCAACACAATAACATATGTTTCAGTTGGAGCAACAATATAAACAGGAACCAAGATTTGGACTAGCAAGGTCTAAAAGCCTGCTTGACCTCAGCAAGACACGTCTTTTTTTAAACTTGCAATGTGATGTTACAGTATGTTATTTGTGTTGTACAGTATATGCAGCATATGAACAAGGGACGTCAGATGATTAAATTGTGTGCATACTGTACACCTATTGTATCCAGGTCAAATTTCCCTGGAGTCTACAATACACTTTGTCACTGTTTGTTATTATTAATCAGATTGTGGGATGCTACTTAGGCCTGCATCTGCTAGAAGAACAGATCATATCAGAGGCTGATATGTGGATTTGTATGCCTGATGTACCAATGGTTCTCACAGCGCTGGTACATCCAGACCCTCTAAACAAAGAATTAAGGGGGGAAAAAAGAGGGATAATATGTTGTAAGCAAATTGAATGTCATTTGATTGTCTTCCAGTCACGGCATAACTTATTAGGGAGAATACAGAGCTATAGGAGGAAAAAATACTACTAATAATAAAACATGCATCTCCATCCAAATGACCATTTAAATACTCAGCCAGGCAGAGTTGCCCTGTTGTTCTGCCGATCGTGTTGTCATGGCAGCTAACTAGCCTCATTAAGATATTGGACCGAAGGATCACACTCTTGACTCTCACAGAGCACTGCAATCAGAGACACTGAAGGCGTGGGATTGCTCTACGAATGCTTCATGTCTATTCTTACAGCTACTGTATGATACTGTATACCCTCTATAAAGTGTGATATGTCAAAATGCTACAGTTACCTCAATTAAAGATGTGCAACATTTCCCATGTGAAAACCATACTGCATCTATTGTTGGTAGATAAAGGAAATTGCGTCTCTCTATTCAACCATTTTTACAATTCCACTTGCATTAGATAGTCCAATTTATCAGACATTCCGCATGGCTAATGGAGTCAGGTCTTTAGGACGGAAGGTCAGCCCTTTCTTCCATTTCATATAGCCTGCCTGAACGGCTTATCCCTGAGCAATGTCTCTTGGTATTAAAGCCCATTTATGATAAAGAATGAAAGACAGAAATTAATAAGACAAAATGAGACACACTATAAGACAAAATAACTCATCGGGACATGTTCACTGTGAGGCCTTAATCCACATATTTCCACATATAAACGCACTGAACAAAACAACGTCGACACAAAGCTGCCTGAGTGCACACAGGACTTGTGTAAGGTCCGCTAATCAGTGAAGGAGAATCATGAAAGCAGATATTGTAGCATTGTGTGCCTCAGTGGAGGGTGAGGCAGGGCAGCGCAGATTCCCTGATGAAGCAGCGCCAAGTGAGCTGCTCCTGTGTCTCTACGCAGCAGAACACACGCATCAGAGAGGGAGGAAGGCACAATGATGTGCAATCACCAAAAAAACATTTGGGAGGATGTTATCTAACAGGCTCTCAGAGGAAAGAGATGCAAGAGAATGTAATAGAGGGAAGCAGCGCTGAAAGAGCAGCGTGTGAAAACTATTACTAATTGCTGTGGTTTTGCAGGCTGAAATTCAAAAGAAAAAAATAATAAACATTTATAGTATTGTGATTCATTTAGCTGTGTGGGCCGCACGTACATGGGATGTTTATGCATGTGTGTGGCCCGCAAAGCATTGGTTTGCCTCTGAGATGCTGGTGCTTAGTGTGACATGCAGTATGACAATATCATATATAGAGCCTACAAACAAAAGTACAATAAAATAATAATGTTTGACTGTACTGTAAAGTTGGGTTAAAAAGAGAGAGGGCCAGAAAATATCACATTAAACTGTGTACTATAATAATATTTGACTGTACTGTGAAGTTGTAGTAAAAGGATAGGGGGCCATACAATATAATATTTAACTGTATACCATAATACTATTTGATGGTGCTGTGTGAGTTGTAGTAAAAGGGCGTGAAAGTAGCAGTATACCATTCTTGGAGAGCTCCCTGAACCCTCATAACAAAGTAACACGCAAGGAACACAACGTGCTAATCAAGGAACAAAAGACAGCTGGTGAGAATTGGATGGAAAATTAAGCAGTGCATACAGAGGCAGAAACACAACAAGGGTCAAATCCCCTAACACCTACTGCCTGCTCCTCATTAAATAAGTAGCCTGCGGTCACAAATCTGTCCTTAATCTTTCCTTAAGGGAGTTTGGACACAAACCGGCTAAGATTTTATTGTTCGGAATGGATACGTATTTTTTTATTACTACTACTATGGAAATGACTAATGTGGCCTCTCATGTCTCTCATTCTGTTCCAGGACCTTACAACTTCTTGTCTATGGAGTCGTCATTTCCCCCCGGCTAAAGAAGATTGGTTCAAGGATATCTAGAGTTATAAGACCTCTCAGATGGAGCTTTTTTTTTAAAGAACAGGCGGAGCAATACATGGTTGTTATGCAGTAGAGTACAGTGGCCATAGCATAGCTGGGCTTTATCTTTTCCAGTGACCCACTACAGCATTTGACGCTGTGTACCGGTCCACCATAAGCTATTGTATTTACAGCTCTATCTTGTACGTTGTTGTGGTTACGGTCAGTAGGCCTAGGTATATTTAATTAAAAAAGCACTTTTAATAAACATTGTCATGTGTGCATGCTGTACAACATTGGATTATGTAATATATCATACCATGCTCATAGAATGTGTTCTGGCTGCAATGTTAGCTGAATGCAAAATAACGCTGTGGAACGTCTGAGCTGGTTATGGCCGGGCGCCAGCCTACACTACGCGAATAGACCTTAAAGCAACGGCGGGGCTCATTAGAGTGAATACTGTATGTGGCCCAGTGAGAAAGAAGAAAACAGCAATAAAGCAAGCTCCTGTAAGATACATGGGCGTCAAAGGGAAGAAGACATAGTTTGTGCAGCTGTGAGGGGGTACTGTACCTCTGTTGCCAGTGATTGAGGGGTCGTGGGGGTCTAAGAGGGCAGAAGTATCTGCTGTGAGATGGGGGGGAGGAGTGGATGGTGGCAGTGTGGTGGTGGTGGGGGCTTCTGGGGGACAGACACACAGACAGAAAAACAACACAACACGTATAAACACATACACAAAGGGGACAGTTAAAACTAAAAACAAAACACAGTCACAGGATACAATGTAATGGAAAAGCAAAACTGGAAAAATGGGGATACAATTAACTAAAGGCTATTATTAACATGCAAAATAAACATACAGCACCCACTGGATGATTATTGTTAATCAAATGTGAATGGATTCTTCATCTTTCGTGGATCAATTAAGGAGGATGAACTCTGTTAGCAACCACAGTTCATGTGTGACCCAGTCGGAATGCATTAATACTCAAATTGCATGGCAGTTCAGGAGCGCCAAACATCCCTGTGCGATGTGGCTATCAATGAATAAGGCCTGGGTCAAGGTTTACACCTGTCTTTTAAGAAGCTGACATGTTTGGGAAACTGATGAATAATGGTTTATTCATTGTTTGTGGACAAATGTGGGGCATGCAGTTTCCGTTGATCAGGAAGGGAAAAAAAAAAAGAAACTAATGTTTTGTCACACAATATAGTGTTTACCTATGGTAAGGCGTTTGTGTTCTTTATTGATTAATGTAGCACTGTCAACGCAGTGCTATTTTGGAGAAGTGTAAAATTGATCAACAAGCAGAGATAAGTGAGTAAATAGGATTACACACTGATGTTGGTGGGTGATACCTAACCTACCCTTAAGCTAGACAAACATCATATTAGACACAGCTACAGTAATAGCCCTGTGTATGTTTGAGATTATTCTGAAGCTTGGAAGCAAAGCTCAATTACTGCTTTTGGACATCCCCAGTCAGTGATTCATTTAAACTTGTTTTATCCTTTAATGTGTGGCCATGATTAGAGCAGATTTGTCTGACGCAAACCCTAAGGAAGTTTCTTACACCAAATTAAATGATAATACATAATTCAAACTGTAAGATATACATGGACAAATGGAATATGGCAATTGCAAATCTACTGTACATTATATATCTATGTAAATTGTGTAAAGCTGATTATAACCAGTGAACTGTAAGATTTCTGTCCCAAAATGAATGAATACATTATACAAATGCAAACTAAAAGTGGGCTTTTTTTTCTGCTGTAGATTACAGGTCCAGACCAAACATTACTATAAAAACATTAAACAGTACATCTACAATATCTGAATACATTTAAATGATGTGAGCGTTTGAAACAATATTAATAGAAACTAACAAGGGCACCATGGGTTCTAACTCAACTCCTCACAACATTACAGTATACTGTGGTACAGTCAAAATGCAATTGTGACTGCACAAATGAATCGAATGTTGACATTACGATTATGAATCATCCTGCTCCATGTTCGCTGTCAGTCACTGCGGGGACAGCCTGCCCTGTGGAAAGCTGTTTGACTTTGGTCTGAGACGAGTGGTAAAACTGTTTAATCCAAAGACATGTTTCTATACGGTCACATATTACTGCAGCAGGAAAGCGTGAATTGAAACATTGTGTGACAAAGTTAATGAGGTTATAGTGACGCCGCGGCTTTTATGTTTACGTCTGTCTGCTATTTTACGGTCAGCTGGAGGCTTCTAATTGGCTGCGGTGCACCTTCACACTGTCCTATGTGTCTGGGTGACATTTCAGCCACAGCGTGCATCACTAGGCGGCTAAGTGCACGTCTTACGTAGAGATGGGAAAGGGGGTGGGGGGGAGGGGGAGGGGAGAATGGCTCTGCGTTGCCGAGAAACCATTAAAAAGGCATTTTCCAAGAGTTATGGCAGCAATTGTGAAAGGCTAAAATGTG
This sequence comes from Typhlichthys eigenmanni, assembly GCA_027564635.1. Taxonomy (NCBI): domain Eukaryota; kingdom Metazoa; phylum Chordata; class Actinopteri; order Percopsiformes; family Amblyopsidae; genus Typhlichthys; species Typhlichthys eigenmanni. Next base: position 14,748 of record JAODUK010014477.1, on the reverse strand, counting down.
TGCTAATCACTGACGAAGGGCAGGAACAGACTGAGTGCCATTTGAGGAGAGTATGTAATGAATCTGGATCGGATTCTTTGACCCACCGATACCCAATTACCTATTTTTGAGGCTTAAAAGTTGTCAGCTTTACGGCATCCCGTCATTAGGAGCATCGGTTTTTCTTGTTGTTACACTGGGTTGGCATTTCAGCGCATTGTCAAATGGACACAGAGACTTTGGCACGCAGGACACTGACAGTATAGCTAATTAAACCTTCCACTGCTTTGTTGTCGGAGATCACGTCAGGGAACAGGGAAAGGCCTGGGTGGATGGGAAATACAACATCTGTAGAGAAAGTTTATCTCTTAAAGTCTTATGATTTGAAGATGATTAACGTCTTAAAGGTCTGAATTAGGATTATTTGATGGTCAAACATGGCACTGATTACATTATATATAACTGGGCACATTCTCTTTTCAAATTGCGCTGATTGTGATACTGTATAAACAGCAAACCTATAGCAAATGCATTAATTCTAATATCCTTTATTACATTATTGGACATCGACGTAAACTCAAGGTCAAGAGCTCTCTATTCCAGTGCCGGATATTTCCCAGTGCCGCGCTGATGCATTCTGATAACAGCACGCCTCCCATATGTTGCTGTAGCATGTGCAATGACCAGCAGCAAACAATTCATTAAGTATTGATGCTAACCTTGCTAGCATCCTTCACCTAGCGCTGCTCCCAGTGATCACTGTAAAACCACCAGGGACAGTAAAGACATTTTATTCAATATAAGAACTACAGCTTCTAAAAAAACATGCAATAATGAAATATTGATATTTATCAGAGCTTGGGTTTCTGCCAAAAAATGAAAAAAATAAACAGAAAAAAAATAGAAAATGTAACAACTGAACATCCCAAGGTCCAAAATCATTAAAAAATAATTACCCATGTTTCCTCCCCAACTATTAGATCACACTTTTTTGTAACAAAAGACAAATAATCTACAATCCATTAGTTACATGTCTTATTAAGTCAGGGTTGCTGTTGACGGCTTGCTTATTGCAAGAACACAGAACATTTCTGAATCGCAGCATGCATGCAAGCTAGACACAGTGCAATAATGGCATTTGTCTTCATCATCACACATATGGCCTGCTGAGTAGTAATGACATTATCACAAATATGGCCTGCTGAGTAGTAATGACATAGACACTGCAATGTAAACACCTACAGTATATACTGCAAACACATAATACTCTATTTGTCAACCAACTGATGTATTTCAGCAATTTCATTTCTGAGACCAACCACTTGTCAGTTCACTGCCAACTGGAAAGCTCAACAGAATGAGTGCAGTCAGCTGGAGAAAGAAATACCATGGCAACTGTAGCTAGGCGTAACTATTGTTCTGTCAATGTACTGTATAGAGCGTACTGTGCATGCCATATCACTCATTTACAAATTAATAAACAATTTACCGGCCAAATAAACCAAAACAATGATGACAATTTATACTTCATCAGACAGTTGCTAGCAACACTTAAAGGCTCAGGGGCCGTAAGCAATTTTGTGGTTTGCGTGTTGGTAAAGTTCGCCACCAGTGGGTATGTCTCTTAAGAGCAGGGAAAATATTATATACTTGACACTTATAATAATCCTATTTGCAATTTCAAAACAGGCCACATCCCTTGCTGGTTGTAGGTTTTACCAACAGAGGGAAAGGAGAAGTCGCGATGCTTTTTTCTATTTTTTAAGCAGCTATTATTACTTAGCGGCAAAAGACAAATGCTATCTGTGGCTGTAGGACGGAAGGGAGAAAAAGCAATCTGTTTTGCCTGACACTGAATCCCTTTATCCTCCACCTCCTCTGGCGTTCCAGGGAATTACTTCCTGGTGATATTCTTGAGAAGGCAGCACTGAAACCTGCCTCCCTTACACTTTCCCCCTTTTCTGTATGTGTTTGGTGTGTGTTAGTGTACTGTATGTTGCTGTGTGTGTGTGTGTGTGGGGGGGGAGGGCATGAGGATCTGGGACACAGGTTTATTTAAGGAAAGGCGTTGGTGGCATTTGTGTCACCCAAGGCCCTTCTTCGCCCCATGAGAGGCAGCACCACTAATCACACGTATAGCGCGCGTGCAGTATGCAGATCAGGAGGTGATGCCATCCTTTATGCCGAGGCAGCTGCTGCTGGGTTTAAAGTCAGGGCAACGCTGTGCTATTCATTAAAACTAATGCCCATATTTGACTCCATTTCAGTGTACTGTACATTTTTGGGAAAATATACAATTATTCATATACAGTTATAGTATGTACAGTACCCAATACATTTCATGCTTAACTAATGTGTCCACCATGACTCACCGTAGACGAAAAGCACATATTCAGCGCTGCTGGTTCCCAGGTGGTTGCTGGCCTCACAGCGGTAGGTGCCATTGTCTGTCTTGTTGAGGGAGGTGAAGGTCAGCTCTCGGCCCTCCACGATCACCCTGTCCAGGTCAGGGAGCTCCATGTTATCCTTGGTCCACATGACAGGATCTGGCCTGGGGGGTGGGGCAAGAGATCTTTTATCCTATTTGTTAAAGACAAAGCAATTTAACACGCCTGTAACCAATGCTTTTTATAGCTACTGCTATTTTTTACCTCTTGTTTGGCTTTTACCCATTACAATAAAACACACATCACCATACACATACAGTATGTACTACAACATGCTACAGTGCAATACATAGCTTAGAGCCGGCCTTTAGCCTTTACAGTAAAATATGTTGGTAATGCATTCCACAGTTGACAAGCCTTTGGGGCATACTGCAGCTGTCTGACAGAGGCCTCACATACAGAACTGTACAGGACATGGGGGTGGGGGCTGAGATGACTTACGAAGGGTTTCCCTTGGACAAGCACTCCAGCTTCATGTAGTGACCCTCCTGAGGGATGGCTTGAGAGTGGATGATCTCCACGCGAGGTGCATCTGGCCAACACAGGAGCAGACGAAGTTGTGATTCGAAGTCACGTTCAGTGGCTTGTGTCGGGTGTTACCCCGAGCGCTACAAAGATGCTGCCGTCGTTTGTCGTGATTCTTTTACCTCCATCTTACAGTATATATATATAAGTTACGGTATTCAGTGTGTGAGGGTTGAATACGTCGTGTTTTTGTTTAACGTACCGATGCATTACAATGTGTGTGTGCATTAATTGCAGGTCTTGGCACATGCGTGCATGTACTGTACAGTATGCATGCGTGTGTGTGTGTGTACATTATTTGTAGGTTCAGGTGTGTGTGTGTGCGTGTGCGTGCGTGCGTGTGCTTTATTTGTAGGTCTAGGTGTGTGTGTGTGTGTGTGTGTGCGTGCGTGCGTGCGCTTTATTTGTAGGTCTAGGTGTGTGTGTGTGTGTGTGTGTGTGCGTGCGTGCGTGCGTGCGTACTCACAGTGGACCTCCAGCACCTCGGTGGCTTGCTGCGGTGCCTGTGCCAGAGCCTCATGGTCCACTCTGCAGGTGTAGGCCACTCCATCATCGTTGCGGTTCACGTGCAGCTGCAGAGAGCTGCGCACGGTGAACGTCTTCCCGCTGGCATTCACCACCTTGGGAGCACCTTGGGAGAGAGTGTCATGCATTGTCACCTTCTAACTGGGTGCTCTAATGGTCACAGCTCAACCTTATGGCCCTGTGGAAAGGGCAAAAAAGAAAAAAGACCCACAGTGCATCTTATGACCACACGGGGCCAGCGGTCTGCCAAGTTGTTTTAAATGCAAAGGTACTGGACAGAGAAATGCATATGCATATGTTGACTATTCATTGCGTTTACTTTCATATTAATACTTATAATAATGTGTAATATTAGGGTCAAAAAGCAGCTGATTACACCAGTGTGTGTGTGTGTGTGCAGATTTTTATTTCTATTGTATATTTCGTTTTACACCGTTACCTAAATACTGTCACCTAAATACATGTGTTTTCCTAATAATAATAATAATAATAATAATAATAACAATAACCATAATAATATGTCTCCTGTCTGTGGATCTACTTTTGGCTAGGCGCCTACACACCACCCACCACATCTCAATGTAGGGTCCAAAGTGTGTTGCAGTAACAGTCCTCCCAATCCTACCTACTTCAGATTCACCCACCAGCTGGGCTGGAGCCTGGAAACTGCCACCAGGCAGCCAATTGCCGAGGCCCTCTTCTGATCTTTCATTTTGTCCAATCACGCTAAGTGTTTTGGGGGAGGTCTTTCCCTCTGCATTACACCTGCTGCCGATCTCTTCAATCACACCAAAGCCCACACGCTTGTACGCCCCTTCGGCTCTTCGTAGGGGTTTTTATCAAACTTTGTCTAACTTCCTCTCTGCCAGGGGTCCTCAAGTTTTTTCCCCCAACGGGCCAGCATCACGGCCCGTTGGTTGGTTTAGTTAGCAACAGCATTATAATGTAACTATTTTAGTGTAGCACAATGTTCAGGGCGGTGAAAAGTGTGGAATTCTGGGAACTGTTATTATTCCAGGTGAGCATACTTCAGTGCACCTGCAGTTTATTTCGTTGACACATTTTCAAAGGGGTCCGACTACTGGTGGGACGACACGAGTCGATGCCGCCGGGATTCCGTCTCGAGGTCCGGCCGCTTATCGCGGTCGACCCCTCCGGAACGGCGTTGTATGGGAACAGTGTTGTATATGGGTTGACTTGATTGTTCTACTGACTATACACCACTCCTACGTCCCTCTCTCCACCTCTGCTCTGCGCATGCTGTCGTTGCTTATCAGTCACTCCGTGATTGCTCAGTCACATGATTGACAGGTCTGCAGTGCTGACCGCGCTGAGCATTCTAGCGGCTGATCCATCAGCCGCAAGTTGTCACGAGCTCCCCCCCCACCCTAGGCTGTCTCTCCATCAGTCATGTTTGAAATAACTTTTCCATTCGTTCATTAATCGCACATGCTGTTTGAGTGGATGTGCGCATGACCCACACTGTGTGCCGTAGTTCGCTGCCATGTCGGGAAGCCCTATTGCTCCACACGCACTTGGCTGTCTGCTAATGGAATGTCCTGTCTGAGGACCTGAGGGAAGCCTCTATACAGTTTGTTGAAAAGATCATACTGTGTGTGTGCGCGTGTTTGCATTTAATGCATTAGTGACCTTACTCAGGCTGGACCAACCGGTATAAGTACAATAATATATCAGTTTTCTTTCTAATTCGACACATTTTTATGGCTTCATGAAGTCTTTGAGCCAAAAACGTTCTTAACCAGTCTTTAGCCATTAATTCCAAATAGGGATTTCAGGCGTGTCATTTTTTATTTCCAAAATGTGTTGATTCAACATTTTTTATGTGATTTCCATACCTTACAGTGATGCATATATACTGTATATATATTTATATTTATATACAGTACTATATATGCTGTGTATAGCCAGATAAATACTGTGTGTCCGTGTGTGTGTGTGTGCGTGCATGTGTGTGTGTATGCGTGTGATAGAGAGAGAGAGAGAGAGAGAGAGAGAGACAGGCCTAAATTAATCCGCCTTTCTAAATGTAATTACATTAAAATATTATGCTGTTCCTGACCACAACATCAGAATTTAAGGTATACTTTGCCTAAGCCACTAAGCCAGAGAGATCTATTTAAACATCCATTAAAACTCCTATTTCATGTTGCCTGCTAGAAAAATCGAACCTGGTAAAACCATACTTAATTCTGGTTCTGTTCTATAAATCAGTCTGGAAACTTTTAATTCATAGTCACCATTGTAAAGGTGGTGCCACTATGTGTCAATCAATTCATTAGCAGGTGATTGGACCACCTTCAACTACTCATTACATACAAAAGTTTGACAGTTATTGTCAAATGCAACAGACAACCTTCCACCAATCAGAACAATTTTCACACACTGGCACCTAATTTCTGTCAGCAACTGAACAACATGCCTGGATGTTGATTGGGTGATGGCTCTGAATGGAAAGTTACTTACAGTATACACACTTACAGTATGCCAAAGGATAAAAATCAGACATGTTTTTACCAGGCTAAATACAAACCAGGTTAGCAGAAAATACAGTCCTATGGGCACTTTAGACTCACAGCGGGCAGGTTGTAGTACTGTAGTTGCTGTACTGGCACAATACTGGGCCAATTAACTCAGTCATTTACTCTGAATATAGCTTGTCGAATCATTCAGAAGTGCCTACACCCATCAGCATCTAGAACACTCTTCAATGAATGCTCTCTGATTGCCAGTGAGATGGGGAAGAGCAGTTTCTATCACGAACTCTGAGTTTCCTATCGACATCACGGCCTGCGACGTTTCCTCTGTAAGACCCTAGCATATGGCATAGCAGCACTCGTGATTTAAATCGAATACAGTATGTCGTTGTCCAAATGTGTCCATCTGTGTTTACACACTGTGCTTCTGATGATGATGATGTTGTCTGTGTAGATTAAGTGTAATTTGTCCATAAATATCCTGTCACAATTTAGACCCAGCTGAATGGAGCTCTTGACATCTTAGCTACCATTAGAGCTCTCACCTGTCAATCACAGTGATTCACCTGTCCGTCAGTTAGACACACACACACACACACACAAGCACAAACGTGCACGCACGCACCCACATACCTATATTCTGTCTGCCTCATGCTGTGCATACAGATAGATAGATAGATAGATAGATAGATAGATAGACAGATAGACAGATAGATAGATAGATAGATAGATAGATAGATAGACAGACAGACAGATAGATAGATAGATAGATGAACAGACGACATACAGACAGGCAATGCCATCATCCATATTATCAATGAATATCTGTAAAACTACAGTATACATATACGGTAATGAGCTAATTCAGAAGTGCTCCAGCCCACCAGCAATTTCTAGATAACAGAAGGAATTATTTCTGGCATGTTTCTGTTTGCGTACAGAGAAAAAAAATAACAACAATAGTAATAATAAAGCAAGCAAGATCTTTTAGGATTTGTAAATTTTACAATCTGTAAGAGCAAAGTTTTTACTGTGGGAATTGATTGTTTTTAATTAAGTGCTCCAAGCATAAACAAAATCAGACAACTGTTTAACTATTTATTACGTATGTGTTTAGTTATTAGGAGAAGGGCAAATTGCTTTTCAGTTTTACAGCACCTCTTTTAGGGTCTGATATCTGTACTGGCTGATGATTGATTTGGCTATGACCTGGTCATAAGATGTAGACAGGGCAAATGCCCAGATGGCCACGGGTCATAAAGCAGTAAAATAAACAAACTTCCCATGGCTATATAATAATGACAGACAGCAGAAATGTTGAATGACCTGAGCTGTGCTGATCTCTTCATAAAGGATAATAAAACAGATGCACTAGACCTTGGTAAAGCGTTTATGTGTGGTCATCCAACAGTACCAAAGGTACCTGTAGACATGTCGGCCTTGCTCTCGGTTTGAAAGCGCAGTAACGGAAACACAGTGTTTTGTGCTGCATTACATTCAGCCACAGAACCCTCTGTGTGAGCCGAGATAGAGCCGTGGAGGATTAGAAATGGAGATGACAGGCGTTGGGATGTGGGGCTCTGACCTCCTTATGTCCTGGCATAGAGGAGATGGGACGGCCCAGGAGGAGAGGAGAATGCACACGCACAGAGGAGGGACGCTGTGCAGGAGGAGAAAGCGTCAACAACCTTTACAAAGCTGAATAATCCTGCCAGCAGGCTTCTGGGGGTTTAATACATCACACCTTTTTCTAGCTCTATCTCTGTATCTTTGTCCATGTCTCTCCCCTGCATTTTACACCTGTTTATTTTCCATTCCATACTTCAGTCAGGTAAGCAAGTTGTGTTTTGGAACTTCGCGGCCATTATGAATCCGAGTGCTGAGTGGATAGCACTCATCTTTACACCTTCCCCAGACAGAGCTGCAACGCTATCTTTTCTACCCCTCCTCTATGCATACACTTACATGTGATTATCCTGTTTTGCAGGTGTCGTCTTACGGGATAATGGTTCATGGTTTAGGTTCAAATCTATAGTGTGTATTCAGAGTTGCATGTGTTTTAATCTGAGTACTTACTTTTAAATTGCTGATAATGCGGTTTTAATTAAACTGATTAAATAGAACTGGATACTTCATGGACATTGATCTCAAGGGTAGTGGACAATGCACACCCTCTTGCCGTTTGCTTCAGTGATCTTGTAGTCTGCTTTTCCCCAAAATACTTTATCTACCCAGTCAGAGAACCAGTTATATGGGCCATTACATTCAGGTGGGCAAACTGAATCAAGTCAACGTCACTGTTCTGGAGGAAAAGGTATGGAGGCTTGTTTACAGGACAGTCATTAATATAGACAGATGCATTTTCCTTTGTGCCCGGAACAGAGAGCTTGTCTGTACAACTAACCTTGACAGAACTGAATAACTCTCGGTATGATAGCCACAACACGCTAGCCAGACTATCTTTTTCCAGGCTCAAAAATATCTCTAGGTTTTTCTCTTTGTATGGTCACTGGGGGCTTGGAGATTTCTTTGACTGTGAGGCAGAGGGATGCACACACACACACGCACGCACACACACGCACACACACGCACACACGTCTTTGAAAGTGTGAGCAAAGGCACATTTACTCAGCAGATACAGATTTGAACCCAGGACCCTTGCACTGTGAGGTGATGGTCATAACCCCAGAGCATTTGTGTTGATAAGGGAGCCTCAAACCCCTGTCCCCAGGGGCAAGATGTGGCCCTATGAATGCTGTCATGTGTCCGTATGCATTACAAAGATCACAAGCAGTGTAAAGAGTCGACTCCATGAAGTAGCCTCCTTTTACAAAAGTTAAACTGGTCATTTGAGTACCCCCGATGTTGATGAATACAAATGTTTTCAATCAATACAAACAAAATACTGTTATACTGGCTATTTAGTGTGAGTGTGTGTGTGTGTGTGTGCATGTCTGTCTGTGAGTGTGAGTGTGAACAGGGGAACAGATCTGACTTAGAACACCATTAAGAGGCATCTTTTATTCATGCCAACACTGTGACTTGCAGGAGCCATCTTAAAATTAAATCTTTAATGGCCATTGATCCACTGCACCCCTTGGCGGCTGGATAATATATATGTGTTCAAATACAGACTTTTAAAAGGAAAACGCAAGGTTGTGTATTGACTCGATTCAAATGACTAAAACCCATGATTGAAATACAGCAGCAGTAAAACAGTTCCTCTAGTGTTCAAGGTGCCACCGTGCGCCCTGACGACCTCAACGGCGTCCTCCCTGAGATAAGATGCAGGGACTGTAGCCTCTTCATTTCCTCCTGCAGTGTTTTCCCAATCCAACTTTAGAATAACCACGTTTGCCTCTTTCTAATCTCGCCCATGGTACTCGGGGACAATTACCCTGAACAGCAGGAATCTGCTGTGTTATTTCAAAAAGGTTCAGCATTCACCTTTCGGCTCTCTGCTGATCTCCAACGGCTCGAGCTGATAGCGTATTTAAAAATCCAGCCGACGAGCTCCTGAAATAATACCGGGTATGTCTTCAGTAATGGTCTTTTGTCCTTGGCTAACAAGATTCACAACAGAGTACGGGACGTGAATCCCCGGAGAATTTGAATGAAGTCTTCATTATTTATTTTCCTCAAGACACCTTGGAATAAAGCCATTGGGGGCAAGAAGATAGCAATAACCTCTACCGCTCAGGTCAGAGAGGATGGTAATGCTTTGCGCAGTGGCGAACAGCGCCACTCGTTTGAAATTGGACCTCATCTCTTCTGGGGCCCTTGCTCAGTCTCCCTCCGGTTCTGTGGTGTGTAAACAAACGCTGTAGCGTAGCGATATTGGCAGAGGTCTCGCGGGGCTGCTGTGCGTAAGTGAGACACAAGCGTGTCATTACCGGGGGACGCTAAGACACTACCAAATAGCAATGTGAGATTCAATTCCACAGACGCAAACTTCCTGTCCTTGCGCTGGGCACGTAGTCTCGTCTGCCCCGGCAACTTTTTGTCGCTAGACGTCGACGCACACATACGGTACTGCGAATAACACGCGCGCCCACTCAATCGCAAGACCACGTGTGCTGGCACGTGTGCTGGTACGTACGTACGTACGTAAGTACGTACGATGCCCGGACACTTAGCCCACGGGGTGTGAATGTGTGTGTGCATGCGGATGGACTGCTACATTGGCTCTGTTGGTAATATAATATTCGGCGTCTCCCACTGCCCTCCGCCTCCCCTTACAAACGCCAAGATCCCACAGCAATATGTCACAGCTGTCACTTATTCCCAGCATGGTAGCCTCACAATCAGATGGGTTTTCACGTCGCGCATATCCTGGCGCTGTCAGGATGATGAACAGTAGATTCACACTTGCGCAGACGTGCGCACCCAGGCACACATGGCACATTAACACTTGTTGCTCCGTGTGTGTCTTACAGGGTGTAGCGCGCACATTGTGTTTTCACGATAAACGACTCCGCCGCGACGCCAAGAAGCTGTTGCTTGCCACAAAGACAGTCAAACAAGATGAAATACACAGGGCGCTTGCTGAGGGGAGTCAATTATAATGTGATCAGTTGTGTAATTGGATATATAGGAGCGATGTACATTTCTCGTAAACCAACGCATCAGTCTATCCCCTCTGAAGGTGCATTCCTGCCAATGTGACGTTCAAACATCGCATCGCAAACACGGTGAAAACGCCGTTCTCTACTCCTCCCACCACGACACTGCCCCCGCACTTTAATGGAGGGCTGCGTTACAGAATGTTAACCAGTGAGCCAGGGCAAACATGCAAGGTTCATTGGGAGCTGGAACACAATCGAGGAATGTACCTTTTGAAAGAAAGAAAGGTGCATCATGCCGGAGGTGCCTCTCAATATGCGGTGAGGAAGCATGTACAAGCTATACAGCGCACACACGCACACCCACACACAGACAAACAAAACACACTTCAGGAGGTAGGGGAATGCATCAGGTTGGTCTCGCTGCGCCCACGCGCGTTTCACACCTCCCCGTCAACAGCAGCACGCAAAGCAGCTATGGGTGTGGTAGAGGAGAAACGACCGTGTTTAAATACAACACGCGACTTCATATATCCTTACTCCTGTGAACATCGCAAGCTCCAGTTGTCCGCACCTGCTGGTCAACAAACATGTTCTTGTGAGGGAGCACAGTACATACACATAGCCAGAGAGAGGGAACTGTGAAAATTATTTTTGTAATTAGGAAGTTCAATTTAATTTAATTAAATTTTAGAACTGTAGTTGTGTTTGGCACGTTTGATATATATCAATATTTTGTACTTTTCTCAGCCTAAATTGTAGCCAAGCATGGTATTTACATAAATATAGATGTGAGACTGTAATAAGAATATGCAAATATATGTTTGTGTATACGGTGTGCTCTCTCAGCTAAGCTGTCATTCTCCGCTGCTTTAGTGGGGATCCGCCGTCTTATAATGGCTTCCAGGTAGCACTTCTAGTGCTAGGCTGCAGAGAGACACACTGCAATGCAAAAGTACTTCGCACCACTAATTAGCAGCGTTTCTATTTCCAGAGGCGCATGTCCCACTAAATACAGAAGATAAAACACTGCTTATGTGCCACGAATGTGAAGACTTGTTACATTGAACTGACCCTGCCAAGCAAAAAAGGGGCTTACGCTGTGTTATGCTTACTGTATGCTGTTTGCTGACACGACGGTGACATCACAAACCGCTAATTGCAGCATACTGTATATATAGGACCACCTGCAAATCATCAGTCTAATCATACTGTTATGTAACACCCATCTTTCCAAGCCTCAATCAATGGGTTAAAGTACTATTTTACATATTGGAGAGAGAATAACATGTAATTCTACAGTGTATGTTTCTAAAGCTTCATTATTAGACATGAATCACACCAACCCACTGACTGGCAGTATTCGGTGTGAATGCATTAATAAATACGCTCTCTGTAGCCCACGAAGATGCCACATACCTGCTACCTCCTTTTCATTGCGGAACCAGCGCAGGTCAGCTGCGGGTTTGCTGCCCTGTGTAATGCAAGTCAGAGTGATGTCATCTCCCTCCAACGCAGGCTTTGTTAAGCCATTGATCTCTGGCTTCTCTGGGACCCCTAGAGGACAAAAGTGAAATTACACGTATGTAATTAGTTCGGAAACAGTCACAAGATTATCATACGAGATGAATGACCTTCATAATTATTACAATTATGGTCCGTCTCGGAGATTCCCATAGGGAAGGTGTTTCTTCGAGTGACCTTCACCAAGGAGGCCAGAGGACTGGATTCAGTCTAAGTGTCTGAGTCAAGAGCACCCCAGGGTGCCTGCAGACAGTCTCTTGCTCCAGGGTCATCTGGATGAAGAATGGTCTCTCTGAAGACACCCTGCCACCCCTTCATTAAATATGTCATAATGGCGTTTCCCCCATGGTGTCGTGACTAACCTTGCATAGGAACATATAGAGCAAGGCAGACTGTGCGTGCGTGCATGTGTGTGTGTGTGTTTGCGTGGTTGTAATTGTGACGTGACCTTTAAGCAGGACATGAATTCGTGCCGAAAGACACAGTATAGTCAGGCTTGATTTCCAGCCGCACATGACTGGTTGTGTAAAAATAATACATAAATATCTTTGCATGCTGCACTTTATAGAGAGAAACCACCAGTGTGTGCGTGTGTGTGTGTGACCGAGGAACAGTCCTTGACATTGTGCTCATTAAATTATTGGCCTTTTCGCATTGTATTTTCGCCATGAAGTGTGTACACACCCTGACGTGAAAGAGCAAAAAGGCTGCATTCTTCTGACTGAGCCTATATGTGTACACAAGAGACAACTATTTCGATAACCGTGTAAAGAGAACTCAGAACTTCGTCAAAAATGTGAATGCGTGATTTTCTTAATTTCTTCCATCAAATAAGAGAGAAGATCAAATCTAGCATTCCTCTCAAAATTAAATTACTAAAAAATGAACAGTTAGGGTCTGTGATAGCTCATTTACCATAATTTGTATGTGCAGTTGTGTGTTGATGTTTGTACTTATTTGAACACTATTTGAAGTATATTCCAAAATTATGTGAAATTACTTAGAATTCCTGCATTATCTCTTCAAAAGAACACATTGTACGATATAATTGCTTTGCCAGGGTTGTCAATCAAAATAGTCATTTTTATCTGGGGGGGGGGGGGGGGGGGGGGTTGT
>JAODUK010014466.1:0-27874 GCA_027564635.1 Typhlichthys eigenmanni | reverse complement strand
TATCATATTAGCTGTGCGTAACTGCTCTCACAAACTGCAGTCCCGTTGAACAGACTGACCTTGGGTTGTCCTCAAAGAAGTACTGCACCCCTTGGCCGTGATGAATATCCCAGTCCACAATCAACACCCTGAACAGGAAGACATTCATTTACAGCAATTACTTATTATATTTTTACATTAATTATTTACTATAGTCCAGTCCTTCACAAAGACCCAGATGATTCAAATGACCAGCATTTATGTATTTATTAACTGATAATATGACTGCAAACATGAATGGGAGCCGTTCATACAGCTTTACCTTTTAACGTCATACTGTTTCATGGCGTACTTAGCAGCTATGGCAACGTTGTTAAAAACACAAAATCCATTGGCAGCACTGTGTTGGCTGTGGTGTCCTGGAGGTCTGCAAACAATGGTGAATAAGGAGCAAAAAATATATAATGTAGGTTTGGTCCATGAGCATTATAGAGATTAGCAATGGTATTAGCAAACATACCTGACCAGAGCCATACCATTCCTTACTTTTCCCATCATAACGCTATCGACCAGCTGTAACGTGGCTCCTATAGCCAATTTAGCACAGTGGAAGGTATTCTAGAACAATTTGAGAAAACAGGATTACATTTAGTTTACTTCATTTTTAAGAGGGGGTTAGGGTAAATTATGTGCTTTACATTCTGACACTCAGTGAGTTATTGGTAAATTAGATCCTTGCGGTGATAATAACATGTACTCAACAAAAAATTAAATCAGTTATAGTAATTTAGAACTGACCGGGTGGAAGTATACTTCTCCATATTTCTGGGAAAAAGTAATTAGGTCCTCCAGACTCATGTACGGAGTCTTCTTCACAGACTCCAGGTACTCCTCACTTTTTGAACACAAAGCAATGCCATTTCATAATGTTTCAATGGTCCACTATGTAACAAAATTAATAAATATGTGTTGTGTGAAGGGTAACATAATTTGTGTATACCATGTGTAATTTGGCATGCAGGTAAAATAATATTTTAATTGTATTTTATATTCCTCTCTGATTCTTCCTCACACCTAATCAGACATCCAAGTTGGGGAATGTTATAAAAGTAAAACATCAACAATTTAGGGCTAGGATAAAGTCATCCATATCTGAAAATAAATTAGCCTACTTTTTTTTTGGATCAAATAAGTGTTGAGTAGAAACTAATATGAAGTGTGCTCCCACTGAGACACTGAAACATTAAAAATAATATATTTGACGACTTAATATAGCTGGATAGCTATATTAGCTACGATGTGAATCCCTTAGCTCAAAGACGGTTTTGGGAAAATATAGGAAAATGTGATATTGTGTGTCTGAATTCCCAGAATTATTTGCAGATGCCTAGTCTCGAGACCATCATGCTCTCGCAAACTTGTTTTGACATAGTTGGACAGCAAACCATTCGCGTCAGGTTTGAGCCTGACGTCAGGTTTCATTCGTTCCTACTCTATCCCTGCTGATGGGGACGAATGAAACCAAGCGCGACTTTCATTTAAAGTTATACAGTTATAAATTATACTGAAGCCGTTACACAGTTTAACAAAATAGCACCTGATATAGAGTATAGAGCACACATGTGAGTTGCTGATCACAACAAATATATTTTTTTATGTCTGTATCATTATCTTTTAAAATGACATTTATCTGAAAAGTGTTTCATTCGTCGCCGCTATCCCCTACGTACAGTTCCACAGTGCCACAGCGTTGTAGATTAGTCTTAGGAGTTCGCAGGACTTTCTCAACAAGTTCCTACACGTTTTTATACATTGCAACATTTCGTTTTGGAGAATGTTGATATGACACAAATTCTAGGTCGCGTAGATTATGTGCTCGAGGCGAGCGCGTTTTGCGCGCAATCCAACATGACAAGTATTGAGGCCTTTTGAGCCAGGGCTGTGTCCCAGATTTTAAGTAAGGCTCTGCAAGACTACCTGTGAGCCAGTAGGATTTCTTCATCTGTTGCCTCACGGACAGGAACAGCGACACAGCGTTCAGCTAGTCCACTTCTGACCAGGGCTTCATAACTCAGTGTCAAGCGCTCAGGTACCTCGGTCTTACATATTGGGCTTAAGAAAAATAAACATGGGAATCATGTTAATGTTAATATAAGTCTAAATATTACTCCACTTTAAGTCAAGCTTGGGTAAGAGACATACTGGACCCAGAGCAGTTTGTGTTTGGTCATCTCCTCATCATAGATCAACGCAGTTCCAGTCGCCATATCCTACATAAATGGAATCCTCATTTTATTGATTTTTTACATTAGCATCAACAACTCTTTCATCATAAAATGATGTTTGGATTAGTTAACCTCCATTTGTATTTTACTTGTGTGTATATATTTTTGCTGAAAAAGTCTATCTTATGCAAATTAAGTCTGTAGTGTAAATATTCCTACTGCTGATGACCACCTAATGTAGCACATCTACTGGTTGTAATAGAAACACAGGCAATAGCCTAATACATGATTTACTCTATATAGGTTTGTAGGCAAATGCTAAATTAAGTAAATACATTTACTAACCAAATATCAGACTGTAGAGATGTGTGTGTCTTCTTCTAGTTTCCTGCAGACTTGGACTTCGATCTGCAAACATTGGTGTAGCATGTTGCTGCCTCTATATCCTCATTTATCTATAGGTCTAGGTCAAACACTAGGGTTCAGATTTAGGTTTTGATGGTTTAAGGAATATAACTGATTTCCATGATTCTGAATATTTTAATAGCAAAAAACATTTAGCAACCCAGAACAATATGTTACAAAACCAAATTATAAATGTAGTCTATAGATATCAATGAGAGCATTTCCGTTAAAACTGAGTTTCAGACAGTATTAGGAAAAAGTTATATTGATGATCCTCAGGTTAGAAATAATGTATTATTAGGCCATAATGAATAGACCAGCAGTCGGGTTTACTACAGATTTGACAAAGACAATTTGGTTCCAATATTTTTACAGAGAAATAATTTAATATTATTGAGTCAATATTATTAGAAAATGTACTGGAGCAAATATAGACAAAAAAATATTACAATGTTATAACACCACTCAAAATGTCAGTGTGTTATATTATACATCCCCTTAAACCATTTCAGTCATAGCAGGGTAAACACATCTAATACAAGTATTAAATGTGTAGACACATTCAGTCTGCTTTGTTGGATATTGTGTGCAATATCAAACAGTTTTTTATTCTACATAGTTGTAATGGTAATTGCCCAACCATTGTTTTCTAAAGCTCCATCTAAAATATGTAAAATCTTATGAAACAACTGTGAAACAAATGCACAGCTTAAAGATAATAAATCTAGTATAAGTGTTGAGAACCACTTCTAGTACACATACGGAAAGCTGAGTTATTCACATGGACCTCCCTCCACTATTAACATATCTCGTCTGCCATCTCCTCCTGTGTCCCAGTGGGGGAAGCAGAACTTCTTTCCTCGTTCTCTCCTCTCTCCTTCTCTCCCTCTACTTCCTTTTCTCCTTTCCTCCATTTGCACAGCAGGAGCAGTGCTCCTCTACACCTCTTCCTGAAGGTGGAATCACAGGCGGCGTACAGGAGCGGGTTTAGGCAGGAGTTCAAGTAGGCCAAGCAAGTAACATATGGGTGAGCGGCCAGCAAGGCCTGGTCTAGCCAACAAGAGTAGGGAAGCAGGCCGAACTCCAGCAACATGGCCGCAGTCTTGTTGACATGCAGGGGCAGCCAGCAGAGGAAGAAGGCCAACACTAGGGTAGCGATAACCCGAAGTAGACGCCGCTGGCGCCGTCGGTCGGGTCGAGGCCCACGTCCAAAATGTCTGCTGAGGAGCTGTGCCAGCGAGCAGTAGCAAAGCAACAGGATGAGGAATGGCAACAAGAAGCCAATCACAGTCGACTTCAGACTCAAAGCTGCCGTCCACCACAGCTCCGCCCGTTCTCGCTCGCCCTCGTCCAATCCTGCTCCAATCAGAACAGAGTAATCCATCTGACAGGAGAGGACGACTGGCCTGGAAGTAGTTGTGCCGGTTGGCTCCAGGTCATCTTCAGGCCACACCCCCGGCTCCACCTCCCTGACGGACCGAAGCAGCAAAGCAGGAAGTGCCAGAACACCCGCTAACAGCCAGGCCCCTCCCACTACCCACAAGGCCCTGCTCGGACAGCCGCTATGAGCGTAGTGGGTGGAGTGTCTGCGTCCAATCAAAACCCAGTAACGCTCCACACTGAGCATGCTGAGACTGAAGACACTGGCGTACATGTTGAGCGCGGTGAGGAAGCTGCTGATTTGACAGAGGGCTTGTCCAAACGGCCAGTGGTAGCCCATCGCTGTGTACACCGCCCACAGAGGGAGCGTTACCACGAAGCAGAGATCGGCTAGCGCTAAGCTAGCTATCAGAGAGTCGGTGAGTGAGCGGGGGGGAGTTGGTGAAGATGGAGAAAAGGTTTGTTGACCGGTTTGTTTCTTCTGCACAAACGGTGCCTGAACAACCTCGGTGGAGCTGTTCTGCTGACTGGATCTGAATAGCCTGTGGCAGCACGCATGTCTAGCTCTAGTCCCCGTGCTAGTTCTGTAAGCAGTCCTGGATTGTTTCCCCTCGGCTAGGTCCAGGTAGGCCCAGAGCACCAGGCTGTTGCCCAGACAACCGACCAGGAACGCCAGCAGGTAGACTGATGGGATTATAGAGAAAGAGGGAGACCAGTCACTGTAGTCGCACTGGAACAGTGAAGTTGGTGAAGGAGAGGGAGAGGTGTATTCCGGCTCGGACATGTCTGTCTGAAAAGCAATTCAACGCACTGGAAGCTGTAATAGTTTCACATAGGTCAAACTGTGGACATAACAATGCCACTTCTGTATTCCTTCCTTTTCCCACTTCTTTATCTAAAAGATAAAGATAAAAATAAATAGAGTGTTATTATTGAAATGTGTACACACACACACACAGTAAATTAAAGTAGGAAAGGTTTTGATCATAGAAATGCTTATTTACAATCATCCCACTGATGTATTCACTTTTTACCCAATTTCCTAAATTACTGATTAATGAAATGTGAACATTTGACATGAACATACGGAGTAGCGCTCACAAATATCAATGTTGTAAAGTATCCAACAAGAAACAGTAGTCCAACCTTCTTACTCTCACACAACAAAGCCAAATGTACACAGTATCTTTAACCAACCAAACCAGCAAAAGCTTACCCAGGGATATTTCAGTGTCTCTCTTCCGGTCTACTCATTTCCCTGTGACTTGCTGTCTTCTCTCTAAATTTCTAAATCTGAATGTGCCTGCTTCTCTTCTTCTAAATATATATCAGTGTCCTACACACACACACATCCTTTCTCTTGTTCTCAAACAAGACCACCCCAGCAGTCTTACGAGACCTGCAAATACCCCCCCCCCCACAACCTAAGCCTCCCAGAGACACAGTAAAAAACAAACATACAGTTCAATACATGCGCACCCCCCAAACAAGCTAGAGACACCTCACCCCCATTTACAGTTCTTAATGCATGCACAGACACAACTGCATATAGACACAACGTTCACATTCACCGCTGCCTTTGTTCTTGTGTCAATACAAGATGCTCACAGTAGACAAATGTCACAAAAACACAAGAGCAAACAGCTCTTCCATTCCTGGGCACACCGGCACCCGAACAATAAAGATACATTTTAATGTATATAGAATTTACAAGAAAATTGTATACTTAAGAGTCAGCGATTGTAAGATAATACACGTTGGCAAATTCAGCAAATATATCCTCATGGAAAGATACTCTGTAAATGGGAACTCAAGCAAATGGTGCAGACAGAACACAACACTATCTTAGCCTTGGCAATGTGTGTGTGTAATGTGTGGGACAGGGCTTCTAGGGGGCACCCCATGGCAATGAAAGGAGAGGCGTTTTGTTTTCGAATGAGTTCAAATATGGCCTTAAAGTCAAATTGTGCTTTGATTGTACTTTACATGTTAGACTGCATCACATTTGCCCCATTACTAGTGTTAATGTTTAATGTTACCCGCCTTATTATTCCCATATTAAATAGTGTAACAGAGGAAAGAATAACATAACCTCAGGTTCAATAGCTGTTCAGGATTTGTGTTATGTGTGGATTGCTCTGGACACTCAGCCCATCCTACTATTGATATTAAGTTATACAAGGTAAAGCAAGCAAGACTTCTGGGACAATGGAACTGTTTCATTTTAAATGAGATGAAACGCAAGAGAAAGGCAGGGATGATGCACACACACATAGTCCCGCTATTGGGTTTACCTATGAATGGCATCACTAAACAGGACGTGCTTGTTCCCTGCAGGGCAGGGGTCATCTGCGTTCAACCTGTTGTTATGGGAACAGATGTTCCCCAAACATTCCAGTGGTGTCTTTCACTAAATGCGGGTACACACAACCTCTAAAACACACGCACACACATTTGGTTGAAATGCAAAGTGAATGTTAAGTCCTACTGGCCCCAATATCACATTACAGTGTACTACACAGATAGTTTGTGCAGAAATGAATCCATACTGAATATACAATGTTATTTAAATTTTACAGAGACATTAATCATGCACAGCGATTTTCAAAATAACAATATAGTAATCTTGTGTTACTGTAGGCTCTGTGAAGTAAGAGCTCTGCATCTCTCACTAAACATGCAGTAGGCTACCTTAGCTAGAGCAGCCAAATGTTTGACATGCTGCCTGTTGGCACCTTTAGATAGATAGAACTCAAAATGCAAACGATAGCAATTTGCATTACCTGGAAAAGACGGTACAGTGGCACAGCGGATCCGAACGCCACACAGAGGGACACAGCTACATAAGGACTACTGGTATTGTCAGTCACTGGAGCACTATCCATGCTTTCCTACAGAATTGATCAAGCCCTCACCTGCCTGCTCATCCTATCGATGGCAGGTGCGGAGGTACAGGTGGCCCTCTCCTCTGACTGCAAGGAGTTTGTATACATGGGCACGCTGCCTCGAGGACTACAAGACACGTCCCTCAAGAAGATTTGCCAGTATTACAACGGCAAAGCGCGCTTCGTCACCCTGTACGACAGCTTGGACCACATTCCTGTTTATTCCGCATACACCTTCAAGCGCTCCGACGGCTCCAAGAAAGCAGACGTGCCGTGGATGTATGAACCGCAGGTGGGGGAATCGTTGTTGCCGTTGTTGACCTTTGAGGTTCTGTTGCTTTTCTAGATGTAAAGAGTAGAACTTTTACATTCTGTTTCAATGGGTTATTTGTAAAACATCATTTCCTGTGACTTCTCCCGGCAGCTGTCCAAACTGACTGCTCCCCGTGAGATGCAGCAGTTTCCTTGGGACGACGAGCACCAGAGACTTCGGGACGCCCAGGCGGTGCTCGACGACTACTCCGACACGGTCAACTTTGTGCGCGGCCCGCTAAGCCCTGACGTGCACCAGGCCCACCCCGACGACAAGGCAGCCACGTACACTCTGACCAACGTTGTTCCTCAGACCAAGGAGTTCAACATCGGCCCCTGGAGTGACCACGAGCACAGGGTGCGGCAGCGTCTCAACAACTACTGCCGCGGCAAGGCTTACGTGGTCACCGGCGTTACTACCTCAGGGCACATGATTCGCCGTCACAACATCAACCGCGTTGCCATCCCCACCTTTCTGTGGTCAGCGTACTGTTGCATCGACTACGATCACAACGCACCCTACAGAGAGCGCTCCAAGTTCCCTGCTTTTGCCGCTCATGGCCTTAACCTCAAGGAGAATAATGAGGTGCAGGAAATGTCTGTGCAGCAACTGGAGGACTTCCTTAAGAGGGCAACATACGTTGATAAGTCCTTTCAGATCTTCTATGATAATTGTGTGGCACCTCAAAATACATTTTCCATAAATATTTAAACACGGTAACCCAAACTATTTAAAAGGATAGGCTCAAGTTTTCCTCCACTCCAACTCAATAAAAAAAAAATATATAACTTTTGTGATAGAGTGTGCGTTAGAACCAATACATTTGGACAAAAATACATGTTCCAATTTTCTAAAACGGTGAGAAATATACAGACTAGCAATGACATGTATTTATTCAGTGTCTTAAAGGCCTATGTAAACATGCAGTAAAAGTATAAATTGAGATTACTGCCATATGCGCTACCATAAACACATATCTAACAGTCCACAATTACCCACTACACGTCATGATTTATATTTTGCGCAATATGTGCCTATATTTCAAGACAAATGTAGTTCAGTTTATTAAACAAAGATTGCTCTCAAAATACAACTAATACTTCAAATTCTGGGAGTCAATTATTGATTTTAATGCAGTTTATGACATGTAATTAATTATGAGCATTGTACACAAACATCTGGGGTTTAATACATGTTATGTGCTGTGGTAATTTTGTGCTCACCATATTAAACCCCATACATGGCTGTACCGTCACACCCTTCCTTAATCTACTATTGAGTTAATCAGTGGTTAACTACACCTGCGTCTGTAGCCCTTTGTTCCTCACATAGATTACACCAAGCATTTTACTACACGTGCTACAAGCGTTAGTCGATACACACTTCTAATAGTTAAGGACAGAGTCTTGAAAAGACAAACTGGGATTCATCTATATGAATGACCCCACACTTTCGAGACAGTAGAGGCCAGTCCAGATAACGTAATGGTGCTGCTCCTGTGGATGTTATGCTTTTATTGCCAAGGCTTTCTGGATAACATTATGGGTGTCATGTCCACACCACAAACAAATGATTTAGAGCCACTGTTAAATAGATACTGCCGAGCATATCTGGCTTGAGTCCACTAGAGGGAGACAGTATCCATAAAATGCATCACTATACTGTCATCCTCATTTAAACAGACAATTAAAATCCTAAGCACTAAAACTGCTTAAAGACTACAAATGGGGGCCAGCTTCATGGAGGTCACAAAGCATTCAATTCAGTCCTGAAATTAAATTCAAGTTATAAGAACCAAACCTAATATTTCTGTCCAATCAGAGCAGAGAATCCTGTACAGAAGGGCTTGGAAATACTACCTCTAAGTGTGCCCTGAAAACATTACAAAATTAATTGTCAAAACAAATGCTATAAATGAAAAAAAGGGAAGGAATTCCCTGATAAAAATAAAATAAAAAGATAACTATTTCAACATCACTAAACACCCATAAAGGAATGATTCACATAGGACACAATGCACTCACATCAGTAAGTGAAAGAAGCAACAGTCTGCTCAGAGGAAGTCAGTCAACTGGTCAGTTAAACCAGGTGGTGTTGAGCTGCGTCTGATTCCTGATGCTGGTGTCCATCTTGAGCACCTCGCGGATTGCCATGGTGGCATAGGTGGAAGGGGGTAGGGAAAACTCCATCCGCAGAGCACGATACTTCCCCTCTGGAAAGATAAAGGACAGATTGCATAGTTAGCATAGCAATATCTTCTAGGCACAACAAGGCCTTAAAAAAAAAAAAAGTCACCCACCTTTATTAAAGACAGGAGCAGGTTTGTCCTCTAGCTTCTCTACATCAGTATGGACCAGGGAGATCTTGGGGTCATCATATTGAATCACCTCCCTAAAAGAGCCAATTTCATATGTGGCTCAATTGTCACGTGTGTTTTAACAGTTTAAAGAGCAGTAGAGCGGAGCAGAAAAAACAACAAGCACACCACAGATTGTGACTGGCAGCGAGCCCTTCTTGCACTACAAGCGAGTCTGACAGAGCACTCCATGTACCGTCTGTGAACATTTTGGTTCTTTAGCATGGTCGGAGAACAACAGAAACTGCCGTTTGAAAAGGTCTGGTGTGAAATGACAGGCTCAATACAATGACAGCCGCACGATAGTAAAACGCACACTAACCAGCTGACGCTGCTCGGCCGGATAATGATGCGGCGATAAGCTCCAGCTAAGGAGTAGTCCTTTACTTTATGCCTCATGTTGTCGATGTCCAGGCCATCTGCTTTCAGCATCTCCCCATAGCCCTTACCCACTGCCACAGCACAGGAGGAGGAAGGCACACATCACACCCGATACTACTACATTTGTCTTTGGTTTAGAAAATAATACGTTACTTTAAATGACCGGCGGCCGTCTTACCGTGATGAGAAGGGTAGATGACGTCAAACCCTGGCAGGGGCATCACAATGTCATGGATGGAGTGGCTCTCTGCTTCTTCTGCCGACAACACGTGCGCCGTGCCTTGAAAAGCAACAACAAAAACAGATCTGACGCCTTACTTCATCTAAGCGCCGTGGTCAATGCCTTGCACGTGCAATTTACATCTCATACGCTCAACATTCTGACTGAGTGACAGCCACTAGGCTCGCAATCTATATATCCATCCATCCATCAACAAAATAATAAAAAAACTTCCCTAAAACAAGGTTAAATTGGATACATGTAATTTAGCATTGACCGTGCAAAGCAAATACATTTCCCAACACTCATTTCAATGTGCCGGATCCGTCGCATTCAAAGCAGAGCCGGTACAAACCTCCTCTGAGCACCAGGTCTCCCTCTGCAGCCTTTAGACCAAAAGCCTCGATCCGTCGGCTCACCATGGTGTTCCACATGACACTCTGGTAGCTGTGAATGTACATCAGACGGTTGTTACGAGGAATCTGAAAACAGAGCAAACCAGGAGTTCAGACGTGTTTCTCCTCAGCAATGTCCTGCTGCACACGATTATGACGCTAGTACGTTATTCCATTGTAATGCAGCTACACGGCTTTGCTGAACATACATTACACCAGAATGAAAACCATTTACAGCTTTGCACAATGTGACTTTTGGTCAAACTGGCTTGTAAGGTCAACGGCTAACATGCAACACCTGCATTGCCTTGTGGTGCGCTGCGTTAGCGCAGCAGAGAGGGCACGGCACGCACAACATTCAAAGAGAACCCACCAGTCCGAAGGCGGTGATAATGTTCTTCTTGCCGTACATGGACAGGCCGCGCAGCAGCTGTCCCTCCACGCAGCGCTTCACGGGGAGCTTCTTCAAAGCGGCCTCGGGGTCCTGGGTCTTAGCCCACTCCTCTCTACAGCGCACCAGGTAGCTTTTCTCCGCTGAAGGAGGTAAAATGGGGACGTTAGCACACCGCAACTACTAGTGTAACACAGCGGCTGTCTGCCACGATGCACAGCAGAGTACCATACCTCCAGGGCGGGGCTTCAGAATTAAATCCACCACTTCACTCCAGTCATTTTTTAGGATGGCCCTGGTCCACACAGAGAGAAAGACAAATAGACTGTTATAGCAAACATCTTTTAAAGAAATAAAAGTTTGCTGCATGGTCAAAGGTGATGGGGGCATGTCGGTACATGCCGATATAGGCAACTGACAGTCTTTATCACAGATTATACAAACATTAAATATAATACAGGACCGGCAGTATTGAAGACGGCCTTCAACAACTCACTAAGAGCCTGCACAACGTTCTTACCTGCCAACCTGATATGTGGGTACAGCTGTAGTGCCGAAGCGCTGCATGCCATAGTAATTAATGAAGCCTGTCTCCTTGAGGGACGCCATGGCCTGCTGCACCTGCTCATCTGACCCGGAGATGTTCCTGACATCCAAACAATTAAAAAACACAGTCAAACGGCTATGTCACTGCTCCCCTGGTGGATTCAGTTAAACGCTCAGCAGTATCCCTGTAACTCATAAGAAACCCTGTAAGTAGGAATAGTTAAACGTATACTGACCTGATGACCACAGTAAAGTGGTTCCCTTGCAGCTCCCCAAGTTTAAGTGGGTGATTTTTATAACAGAAGTTTCCCAGTTTGAAGTTCATGAGGCACTTGTTCAGGTGCGCCAGTCTCTCTGCTGTAATCCTAACAGCAGAAAGTGACAAAATAAAGCCTTGATAGATGACTACTATGACACAAGAAATATTAATAATAATAATAATACGCAAGTATTAATGAGTAATAAATGTACACACCTAACACAGTCATCATAAAAAGGCGTCTTTGAACATACACTGGCAGTAGTTAAGATTAATAAACAGTACTGTACTGATTAAATTGAGACTTCATACTCACTTGAGAACTGCTATTTCTTGTACAGTGATAGCCCTCTTGTCCTTGGTGCCCATGTAGGAAAACACATTGGGTCTAAGCCTAGAGACAAAAAGCATCATCAAAAATACTGCAATGTGCAATACCTAATATCAAACGAGCAGAGCATTTTACCTTGTTTGTGAAGGCCCTACTACTGTAAAAAGATGGTACGGTACCGCTACGGTAATGGTGCTATTTGACACCGATTTCTTAAGCTGAATGTCGTGTTTAAGGTGAAGCAATGTTAGAGAAAGATCGTTGACCCGTTTCATGCAACAGACCAACAATAGTTAGAAAACACGCATTTATTTGAGGCTAAATTATTTAAGTTTATATACTGTATAGAAAAATAGAATTGGAATAACAGACCTGAGGAATTTGGAGAGCACATTGATGGCATCCATAGTGTCCTTGTTCTCCTTGTACATGACAAAGTGGCAGAAGCTACCACGGTTTTTGGGCCAAGAATGTTTTCTGGGTGCTTTCGTGGAGACAGAAAAGGACACCGTCTTTGGTCAGTATATAATTGATTCATGCCACTCCACAACATGACTCGTTATACGCTGCACGTCCACTCTGTCAAACTATTTCACTTCTATACAACAGTCATATTAATGTGGCGTTAGCTTCCCTCTGTGCCAGGTTGCTGTCCGTTAACTTTTTGTTTGTTTGCCCCATCCTTTTTTTAAAGGACCACCCACCACAGCACTCTTGATACTGCCTGAGTACTCATGCTGTACTCAGGCATTGAAGAAGCATGTTGGTGCTCTCTCTGCCGTGTGGACAACGAGTTCTTACCTGCTGCTGCTTTGACCTCTGTCCACCCAGAGAAGAGCAGAAGGAGGATAAAACAATGTTACTAAAGGAGAAAATGCTAAAGAGTGTGGGACAAGTTGTAAGAGGTGAGCTAAGCATGCAAGAGCCAGAGACAGTGAAGTGTGGAATTAATAAACTTCTCTGCGACTGGGATGCAAGACGAACATGACAGCAAGCCATTGGTAAAACAGAGTGGCTCTGAGGAACATTAATATATTTAGTGTTTCCAGTGGGATGAACAAATGAAGAAAACCTTATGAGACTCAATGAAAGTCAATATAGACATCTAAGCTCCTTGTCCAATGGCGTGACAAACGAGGTTGAAACATGTCCTGAATGTCTGTTGAAAATATTAATCTGAAGCCAGACTCATGCATCTGCGTTTGGTGTGCTCATGCTTCTGTGCATGCATCTTATACAGTATGGCAGATGTGGCCAGGCCACGCTATACAATAAAAACAAGGGACATGCAACAATGTTCCTTGTTAATCACTTAGTGGACGTGCACAAACCTTACTCAACATTGAACTGGCCAAGGGAAAACATTTTCATCAGGACCTTTAAGTGATATCAATACTGTATTGCTAGTGATACGATTAACAACACATTAAAAAGAAAATGTACCAAATTATCAAATCACTGCATTTTAAGTGTACATTTATTTAATAAATTAATACATGTCAATTATTTATCTGGCTGCACTACCATTTGATGTATTGGTAGATCTAATACCTACACAGAACATGGAAAAGCCCTGTCATTAGAAGACAGACGTCTTCCAAAAAATATAAAAAAATATCTGTTTTTTTTTCTTCAAAATACCTGCCAGAGCCTTCTTTCCTGCGGCATGATAAGCCACAATGAATTTGCAACCCTCTCTCTCTTCCGTCTTCGTCTCTAGACCAGGAAACTGGGTCTTGATGGCTTTGTGGACCAGTGTCCTCTTCTCTTTCGAATCCTCTACCACCTACAAACATCTAGCAATGTCAGATGTAACTCCAGAGTGTGCATAATGTTGTAAAACTTGCCAAATATGTTAATCTACCATGTTGCTACTCATCTAGACTCATTAGATTAACTTGTTCTATAACCAACAAAGGCTCCCAGATGAGAATTTGTTCTGGAGTTGACCTGTTTAGCATTTTCGTGTGACAAAATGGTTTGCCTACCAGTGTCTACTCAAAAGGAAGAGCACTATGCTGTGTTCAGCCACACACAACACACATTGTGTGCTGTGTTCAGCCACATGTTGTGTTGATGTGATGTTCAGTTATTTGAAACAGTTAGGATACAAAGCTATAGGATTGAGGGTTTAATTATGCCGGCAAAGTGGCTATGCAGTATATAGAATACAGGACACAATAAAGCCACTTACTTCTATTGAAACATTTCCTTCTTTGTTTTTGAACATCTGCAATTCCCCAAGCTGCTGTTTCTGCTCCTCGGTCAGTACATCTAAATCCTCTGGGGTATGCTCCTTCTCTGGTACCTCCTAAAGGAGCACCATACCAAACACATGATTTAACTCAAAAACAACGGCATTTATCATTTAAATAAATAATCATATTGGCATCAACTGCTCACTTCAAGTTCTGGAGGAATGGACAGGTCATCAAGTTGTACGGTCTTGCCTTGTTTGTTGATCTCATGAACCACAAAGTCAGAGTATCTGAACACAAATTACACAAGGTTGCTTAATCTTAAATCTTTAAATGCAGTCAAACTGCAATCAACTCTATAGTTATACTCACCTTTCCTTCAGGATACCGGAGAAGCCCTCGTGATCACTGACAAACTTCAGTATACCCACATCCAACTCTGTGAGCCCGTGCTTCATCATGTCCGCAAATGTTTCGCCATCTTCGCCTCCCTCTTCATTGTCGCTTTCCACTCCATCGGGTATGTCTTCCTCATCTTTGGGTGCCTGGTTGGAATTGCCTCCATTCTTCTGGTCAAGCTGAACTCTGGGTCTCTTGGTGGGCAAGTCATCCTTCTCTTCATCCGGACAGGCCCTCTTCTCCCCCCCTTGAATAGATATTGGCACAGGTTCTGACTCCTCCATGTGTAACAAGCTAGCTAGGGAGAATTACAAACAAGCCAATAAATAAATGATTACCTCTTTATATACATTCTCGTATCGTTAAAAGCCGGTGTTGAAGCAGGCATACCGTTTACAAAATTGTGGTATCAAAACAACGTTGTAAATCTGGGAAACAATTGCTCCTCTGCTGTCAAAAACACACAGAAAGGTTATATATCCAGAGGGTTATCTATCTGTTGGCACTAAAAAAAAAAAACAAGGTACATTGATGTTATGGTCAAGTTAGCATATCGCTGCAACTTCGCTCTGTTAACAACATTCAAGCCAAGCTAGCTAGCTGAACATAATGCAGCTATCATCAAACACATGTCATGTTACGCAAAATACCATAGCGACAAAAACATAAAATACACATATTACAGTTTTACTCGAGCTACCTAGTTCTTCTGAATCTCTGCAGTGTGCGCACGAAAGTAAACGCCAGTTTCCCCTCACACGTGTGAGCTACATTCCGGAAACACGTAATCCTCTCTCAAGCTTCGCCCACTAGGTTAAGCACCAGCTACGCACACTACTATCGGGGGCCCATAGAGGACAGAGCGTTTCTCTCTCCAAAACGACAGGGGGCGTGCGCGTCCTCCAAAGGAAGGCTTGCTGAAATGTGTGTGTGCGTGTGTGTTTGTAGGTATGTGTGCGTGTATGTGCGTGTGCGTGTGTGTGTGAGAGAGAGAGAGAGAGAACCCGGTTGCTGCTGCCGAGCCTGCTTCTGTTGAGGGAAAGAGGAGGAAACATGAGCTCCAGGAAAGGTATGTATCCTTTAACCCCGAATACTCCAACTAGTTTGAGTTGTAACTTATTTGATGAAAGGTTAGCTAAAACCTGTGTATAGATACCTAGGTCAGTAGGTGGGGTGACGATGCCGTGGCCCGGGCCAGCCAGATCGAGATACTAATATATGTTTTTCTTTCTCTCTGATCGTGCTCCGGTCTCTAACGCGAACACACATTATCACATCATCATCATCACAGTGATGGCCATTCAGGCCAGGAAAAGGAGGCCAAAAGGGAAGAAAGACAAACCAGCTCCCCATCGGAGGTAAGCAGGGCGGCGGTCTGGGCCGTTAGATTAAGTATTTGGCGCGGTGTGTATGTCTGGTGTGTTGTGTTGTTGCGTGCCAGCCAGTGACAGTGGCTTCTCTACACATGACGCTAAATATTGGCAGTGCTACTGCTTTGGCTGTGTTGGCGATGCATCGTCTATTGCGCGCATGACAAAATACAGTCACACAAGCACGACACAGGGAGATTGCAAGCGAACGGCGTCTAGGTTGCTATTTGCTCTGCATAGTCAGATTCTTCAGGGTTCTTGAACTCTGGAGTAGCAGATAGTTAGTTGCCATTACAGTAGCAACGGGGTCTCAATTTCCACACGGCTTACTAACAACAATATTGCATAAACTATCGGGTAGGCTTTGAAGGGATTTTGCAAGCGCTGTAAATCGAATCTAGGTTGTAAGGAGATTTGGCATATGTGACAGCTTGGCCTCATTACAGGAACTGATAAAAGCCGCCCGAATAGACTTCATTCGGCTTAGGCGACATTGCTTTGGGCTAACTCGCATCAGCTCGGACATCGTTTGTAAGAGTCACTTTGAAGATCCACTTTGATTAACGATTGACGGAGGCTAAAGAGGGTTTTGCAGGGATGCAGAACGAACCGGTAGGCTGTTTCACTGTTGCAGCGACTGGCGTGTGCACAGCGCAGTGGCTCTGTAAAGTGCATGCGAATTGGGCTGGAGAGAATAGTATAGGAGCCCACTTCATGGCACGATCTGATTGGAGCGACGTCACTGCCAGTGTAAAAGGCATCAATTAGGTGATACCACCATCTGATCGTACCAGGGGCTCTGTGCTGCCTTGTTGGAATATGCTGGAATCACCGAGCTCATTCATCTCCCCAGATGACCGGCATGTTCACACAAATATTAAGTTCTTAAACATATAAAGACTATATAAGGTAGGTGTATAGCAAAGCCTGTGTATCTTAACTAAGGAAGTACATATTCATTGAGAAAATAGTATTGTAAAATATAGTCAATTATGCCATAACGTAGGGAGTGTGTAGGGGGCAGTGCTAACATGGGGATGTGGAGCTATATCTTGCATGCAGTGTTAACATGGGATTGTGGAGCTATAGCTTGCATGCATAGCATAATTTTTGACAACTTCAACGTCATCAGGCCTGCTGAGCAACATGGCTGTTCATGCAGACAGTACAGTTGTAGCAGCAGCCACATGCAAATATACCCTCTTGACACACTCTAGATTTTACTAATTTTATAGGCTACTCCACCATTGTCTTACTTCTACATCCCACTCCCCCCATGGACACACACACACACACGCACACACACGCGCACACACGCGCATACACACAAGCACACGCACACGCATACACACACGCACACACACACACACACACACACACACCACCATCAGCAACATCACCTGACGAGTACAGTGTTGTACTTGTCAGGTTTCAAAGAGAATTGCTTGTTTTAGACACTTTACTTCAAAGTGGGTCAAGTTTGAAATCACAACATTAACAACACACATGAACATATGAGCACAAAGTTGTCTATCCTGTCTGAATATCACTCAAAATCTCAGAACTTCCAGATTATTTCTGTATGTGTGTGTGTGTGGTACATCATACAGTATAGGCCAGTCCATGTCCACATTTTGTTCCTTGGTTTTGTCCTGAAGCTGATGTGACCAGTTTCACCCTTTTCGTTCAGAAAACAAACGCACACAGACGCAAAACTGTATAGATAAATAAATACTTTATTTATCCCGAAGGAAATTCTTGTGTCCCGTAACAACAAACATACACATATGAAACATAAAACATACATACATCAAACATACATACAATTGACCTGTGCTTAATACAAATAAAAATATATAAGATTAGATAAAAAGAAAGTATAAAGTGGCCGTGAAGATAAGTATATTTAATAAACTAAAAATGTATCTTAAAAATATGGTAAAAATGTAATAACTGCAGCTGACCTGGAGGTGGGGCAGAAAGGGGCATATGTATAAATTGTCTAATGCCTATTATGTTTCCTGACATCACGAGAGCTGTTATACAGTCTGATGGCTAGGGGTACAAAAGAGTTCTTTAGTCTGTGGCTATATGTGGCACCCTGTGCCGGTAACTCACGTGATTACGACGTACAACATACGTACATCATCTTATTCACTCTCTCTCAAAGGCAACCATATGATGTAAATCAGAGTACTGCTTTTGTTTGCAACAATATTACAGTATATTGTATTTAGTCACTGGGGTAAATGGCTAATTATAATTGTAATTATATAAGTGACATATCATATTTGTGAGAATACCTGTTGCAATTGTCACATTTAAAATACTGGTTCATGCTACATACTGATCAAGTGAAAATTGAGATTCCCGTATTGTTTGGAAGTTTTAAGATGCAAGCCAATATGACCTGTCATCATTAGTCCACCACACACTACATGGCTAAAACTGCAAGTTCTAAACTCTGCAAGATATTAGTACAGTCTGTTAGAGTAGGCTAATGCTTATAATGCTATGGTACTACAGCAAGACAAGATGTACTAGTGGCTGCCTGAAAGCATTACACCTTTCATTATACATACTGCTGCCATAATGCTGCCATTTGCATTGCCCCACACCTACATAATGAACAAAGTACTGCTGTGACCCTTAGTTACAATATTGATAACATTTTGATGGTGTTCTCAATATCTGTCACTGCTCTGCTACAGTGGGAGCATACTAAATTTGGATTACTGGTACGCAACGGAGGAGGTGGATTGCGTGGCCATAGCAGTATGACAGTTGTGTCACAAAGCACAATTTCTTTAAATTACAATAGGATTGAAAGATTTGCAGTAATTTCTCCCTTGTGTGTTGGCAGACGCTGTATACTAACTCTTCTTCCAATGGTATGCCTTCATAGTGCCAAGATATTCCTTAACTGGGATCCAATGGATTTCCCCTGCCAGTAATTAAATAATACGATGTAATACTGTAATACTATATAAAAGCATTTATTAAGACATTACTGTTTTAGTGAATGCTGTTTGAACATTGTTCCTGCTGTTTGGGCATTGTCGAAGGTACCACCAAACCATTGCATTGACATATTGATTGCCTTCAGGCCCAAGTGTAAAATAGGGCATTTATTTGCATGGCTTTTTAGTAGCATGAAGTTGATGTTATAATGGGTTTGAAAGAGCTACACGCTGGGAAACATGCTAAGAGTTAGTGTTTGTGTTTGTATCTATAGAACCACAAAACCGGTCTTTCTCTTCTGCAGAGCTTATAGCCTAACTTTAGTCTTTGAAGACTTTCCAGCTTTAATCTTTTTCAGAGCTTTGTCCTCTGTTTCCAGACCACACCATTGTAGACATTCTGAGAGTCTTTTCATCAGTATTTATTTTTCTTACACAGGTGCTCCCACTTTTGTGTAGTCTCTCTCTCTCTCTCTGTCTGTCATGCTAACTGCTAGCATCAGTACTGTACTGACATACTTATCCATATATCAATATTACAGTATTACAATAGTATTATTTAGTTAGTGGCAGCCTGGAAGGGGAAATCCATAAGAAATATTCTATGGAAATTCACTCTAGTGTCTAACAACAGTGTTTCTATCCCGCTGTCCTTTCAATCAGGTAATTTACTGTGATACTGTACCTGCTGTTATGGGAAATGACTTATCAATTACAATTACAACTGGCATAAAGGCAGCGTTAGTCATTCTCGAGAACGCTTGCTAACACATTGACACACATTGCCAAGCCAAGGCCATTGTTATTGTGAGCAGTGTTCGCCACTTTGTTTATGCTCCTATTTACGGAGTCGGGCTGTGTGGAATACATCTGTGTGGATGTATGGACACATAAACAGACCACATATAACATATATATAACAACACTAAACAATAATCTAATCTAAACAATAATTCACACCACTCTCTTTTCCAGTGAAATACATAATCTAGGATAAGTGACCATCTGGGCACTTAAAAGGTGCGATAAGTTGGCCTACTTTAAATTCAACCGATTATAGACATGTCTACTCATCATGCTTTCACTGGCCTGTTCTTCTATATGAAGGATATGAGTGTGGTTGTGATCAATCCATATTGATTTGCTGAGGGGTAAGTGAAACATCTAGACCTGCTCCTTAAGCATGAGCCATGAGCATGAACTTCCTTGCTAATACATTAAATTGATTCCTGGGGGAAATTGCGTAATATCACTTTGTGATGAATGGACGTACACACTTTTAGTCTTGTTTGTTAAAGGATACTATTTGTCCTAGTTCAGGGTATTCTGCATGGACAATTGTGGAGCTTGATAAAGACCATGCACTGTTGGTCCAAGGCATATACTGTATACGACTATAATGTGATATGGCAGTGTTTTTGCTGCCCTGGAGAAAAGCCTGCATGTTGTTTCTTTTGTTCTTAACAGGAAGATCAGCTCTCGCTTGCTCCTCTCAAGCTGACTGTACTGTAACTCAGTGTCATGCTGATGCAGGATGAATACTGAGCCTATAGCTTGAATGGGGGTCACCTTTGCAAGTGTAGGTATTTCTTGTGTCTGCAGTGTGTGTGTGTGTGTGTGTGTGTGTGGAGGGGACAGTGTTAATCTCTGATAAGCAGAGGGAAATGGGAAAACTGACTAGTGTGTGAGAGAGAGTGATTCTTGTGTGTGTCACTGTGAAACTCAGATGGAGAGCCTGAAGGAAGTGAGGAGTGCAGCGAGGAGGAATTACAGGCCTTAGGCCACGCCGTGGCAGAAAATAATGCTGTGTTGGACACATTTGCAGATGTGGAAACATACACACCCACACACACACACACACACACACACACACACACAGTAGGTCACTTGCCAGCAAGATTCCCATGCATGGAATCGGACATTTCCATGTACATGTCCTGTGTTGAAGGGTTGATGTTATGTGTGTGGGTCTTTTTCTTTTTATGTGTCATGACAAGATAGACATGGCGTTGTTGGAATTCATTATGGGACGAGGGTACACATATTAAACATGCTCACAATAACATTCATGTGGATTGTTGTGGTGACATCTTATTGTTCCATGGAGAGTATAGCTGTAATGTTCTGAATAGAATGTATGTGATGCACATTTGTAGTAGCTCATGTTAAAGTGATGCAACAGCACAATAGGCACTATCTACCCACCTCCACGTGGGGCATCGTGCCAGTGTTATTGTTGGTTTGCTAGTTGAACTGTGTGTGTGTGCGTGTGTGTGTGTGTGTTTATGTGTGTTTATTTTTATTCCTGCAGTTGTGGCTGTACTCCAGGAGGAGCAAGTTTACCAACTGCATGTACATTTTCTGGTTTACCCTTTGTTGAAATGGCATGGATGGATTGAGATATTTCTTCTTTGATGGGCCAGATATGCCCCATTTGACCGTGTCACTGCATATTTGACCAACAGGTCAAAGAGTAAGGGCAAAAATTAATATATGTCCTATAACCAGGGAGGTTATCCTATATGGGAGGCTAGAGTCTACCTCTGTCCCCTGATGTGCAAAATTGACAAAAACACTTATGGTTAGAGCTCCTATTTTAAATACGGTATTAATATAGCAGCAAACAACTATATTCTAAAGTATTTTGTTCTGAGCAGACAATGACATGACACTGTTTGTGTGTGTGTGTGTGTTGTTTTGTTTTGCAAGTAGCTGTGGCAAAACCGGGTTTTAGTCTGAGATCCTGGTGCAATGTGTCCATCTAGTGGCAGACGACCACACATAGTTCTTTATTTCTCTTTATTTATTATTATACAATAACTTAATTAAAAGATGAACGCAATACATCCGTCTAAATGATTTAATGTTTTTGACCACGCTTTTATTTTTTTAAATCCTACCAATCAATCTCTGAGAGCTCAGTATGATCCAGACAAAGTCTGGTAGTCTAAAAGGGTAATTTATCTAATCCTATTGAATAATAAGAATAATTAAATTAACATCTTTATTG
This sequence comes from Typhlichthys eigenmanni, assembly GCA_027564635.1. Taxonomy (NCBI): domain Eukaryota; kingdom Metazoa; phylum Chordata; class Actinopteri; order Percopsiformes; family Amblyopsidae; genus Typhlichthys; species Typhlichthys eigenmanni. Next base: position 5,871 of record JAODUK010014466.1, on the reverse strand, counting down.
CAACAGTAAAGGTAGTTTATAATTTATGCATGGACACATTTTTATTATTTCGTTTAACCATTTGTTTACTGAACTAATTAAACAATAAAAATAAAAAGTAGGATTATTTAATAGTAAACAAGAAAATAAATGTAATTTTTAAAGAACTATCTCTGTATTTAAAAGTAGTTTAAGATTAAATAAGGTTTCTTCATTCAATTCTGTATACTGATACTGTAGCCGATTTAATGCAGCAGAGTTGAAAATAGAAAAATCCCAGGGCATTTGATTTGATCTCGAACAAAACACTGATTGTTGTACTTCCTTCTCAAATACACAGCATGTTTTTTGTGGGTGTGAGCCATTTCCTGTTATTTGATCATATTATCAAATGTGATTGTGGCTATACACATGGCTGTAGTGTAGCCATGTCATCATGACCTAATATACTGTAATTCACAGGATTTTAATTCTTACGTAGCTTCCTGCTGTAGCATAACAACAACCCACAGCTGAAAAAGGGAAAACAAACTTAAACTGTTTAGAGTTAAAGTATTCCTTTTAACTGTCTTGCTTAACATCTGTTTGTCTCTCCCGTGTCAGACTTGACACATGAAACCATATGAATACCAGCAAGCCTCTCATTGTCAATAATCTGCAGTATATCTATTAGTTTATTATTATTATTTTATGTTCTTTGTGTACATTTTAAGTAATTTACTTTAGCCTGTAACTGGGTCTGTCTTTTTTATGTTCTTAGTGCTAGGGCCATTGTAAGCAAAGTGTAATTGTTTAGGTTTGAGGGTCTGCTGTTATAGCTCTGTCTAGACAAGCTCTGCTCCAGTATAAGAGCTGTTCTGAAGTGGGTCACTACACAGTTGCTGATGACTGTTGCTGTGCAGCAATTACTTCTTAGTGTACCATTGTTAAGCTACATCGGTTCTTTTACCTACACCAGTTCACCAGCCGTAACCATGTGCCACAGAAGCCCAAGAGGATGCAGGATTCTATTCCAGACAAACCTTCACTACACATCTGATTTCATTGATTAGCCGCACCCTGAATCCGCGAGGGAGGTTGTTGTTAACATTAGCTAGAGAATTATTGTGGAACAGGTGTCTGAATCACAAGAGGCAACAGAGAACTGACACAGTAACATTCATTCATTCTCTGAACCACTTTTCCTGAAGCACTGTTGGACTGAGCAGTTATTTATGATAGATTTTGAATGAATTATTTATGATAGCACATGAGGCTGAAGTGTTTCCTTTAAGTAGTTAAAATGGAAGTGTTTTGGGTTACACTGGCCTAGAAAGAAATCATGTTAATACGATTAATAAGGAAACATATTATGGTATTTCACTTTCAGTTCATTACTGTTCAGTAAATGAGTAGAACTTATTTCCGTTATTTTCATATCATCACAGCAAAGGTCAATCTAGTTCTACTTTACCAGTAATCTCTGTGTTATTGGGAAGTGTGTTGTAGGCATACATATAAATTAAATCTGTCAGTATTAATGTTGAATTTCTGGTGTGAGATTCCAGTCCTTTTAATTTAGTCTGGACTAAATAGATTGTACATCAAACACCACCCTCAAGATGTTTCCTCAAATAACAACAGTAGTCAGGCTGAGTGAATGATCACATCCACTGTGTTGACTTGAATCTGGTAGGTTATTTAAACAGACATAGCGGGAACACAGGGCACGCATTGTTGCAAGCCCTACCTTCAGCTTGAGGCCAAGTGTGTTTTTATTCCTTTAGTTCCTGATAGTTGTTAATAAGCACACATTGCCTTTTCTCCTCCTATCCCTCACAAATGCGTATTATGTCTCCCAGAAAGCTGTATCCCAACCTGACTGAAAAAGAACACTGCTCATTAGCTGTATAGAACATGTAATTTACTCTTTGGCCAGTAGAGTGTAGTCATGTCTTGGATTTGTGCTAATGGGGCATGTTGGCTTGTAAGTGCCCTCCCCTCACAATTAAAAAAAAAATGTTTTTATCATGCCACAAATACCGCCATGGGTTAAATCATATGTTTGCATTTTGACAATTTGATGATTATTGTGGGGGTGTGTCTTGGTGCAGGAAAACATACCAAGGTCGCTGATGTGTCTGAATGGTCATAGCGGCCATGAGGCCATAGTTGAATTAATCACAGCAGTCATTGGGTACATTATATCCTCCTCGAGGGTCCTGGAGCAAGACAGATACGGGTAGCTGGGGGCTTCTTACATGCTGCGTAGTGCATACTAAACTATTTGTAATGAAAGCTTATTTCATTTGTTGTTAATTGCCTATGCAATGCACCTATATACACACGATTGCTGCATTAGATTATCATTATGAGGTGCGTTTGGGTTGCACAGTGATCTGCTGCTGTCGCTGTTAAGGTTGAATTACTGTGAGTCCTGTTTTTTCCTTGCACGTTTCTGCTGACCCGGGTCAGGTAGCCCCTCAAAACGTCAAATCCTGATGTTTTGCGGGGTTAGCTATACAAATTCAGCACTTTGCTTTCATTGATCAGGATAAGCTATTCTAACCCGCTAACCACTTACTGGACACAGTGTGTCTTATCCTAGCTTGTAGGAAATGTTACTGCGTTTGCGAAAAAGTCATAGTGGTCAGTAGGGGGCTTTAACAAAATGCTCCATCTAAGCATGCATTTGGTCCTGCCCTGTTTTCCGTACACAAAAGAAGTAGGTCAGCCATTTCATGTACGTTAGTTGTTCCCTACCTCCCATGTGTGAAGGAATCAATGTAAATGTGTCCTGTAAGGTCATATAGTGCAAGATTATGGGTTAAAGGTCAGGTATCCATCAATTAAACACGCACCACTTAGTTAATGAGCTTCTTGTTACACTCACGCACACACATATTTGTTAACTGGACTTCATTACAAGATGGTGAATGCTTCCCACGAATGTGTGTCCATGTTACTACTATCGAAATAAATAACAGAGGGGTACAATGAACCCACATCCATACCGTGAGCCAGGAAAGAGCACACATTGCTGCATTCTTCCACCTGCTGATTTGTGTGTAAGTGTATGATGCTGTGTAGGGCAACTGTGTATATCCCACACAGGCCTAACATTAAGCCTGATCTGAGGCTAGCTATTAGCTATATGTCAGCCAATCTGAAAACACCAGCAGTGTGTGTGTGTGCGTGCGTGCGTTTGTAGACAGTGATGACTTGGCTTAAGTGCTCACACAAGCAGAGTGTGTAGTGACAACTACAGCAGCATAGTGCTGCACACACAACCATTAATTATGCATTTGCATTATTGTGTTTTTTCTAGATACTTATTTTTCTTTTCTGTTTAATTGTGTGTCTCTTGACACACAAGTCTATATACTTTTGGTGTTTTCTCTGTGTGTGTGTGTGTGCGTGTGCACGCACACATGCTTTCTCTCTACATCCTCCATATTTATACTTTTGTTCTTTTGTTTGTTTGTGTGTGTGTGTGTGCACATGCTCTCACTACAGCCTCCGCCAGGCTGACTAGAGAACTAGGCCGCTTAAAGATAGCTTCCACAGCCTGAATACTGTCTCCCAAAATACATCTGCTAGAAAGACATGCGCTCTCTCTCTCTCTCTCTCTCTCTCTCTCTCTCTCTCTCTCTCTGCTTCTCCAAATAGAACCTCTGCATTAGTCCAAAAATGTGCAGATTGTGTACAGCATATACTGAAAGATGAGGGAATGTGAGAGTGTGTATGACATTGTTTACTCAAATGCACATGTGTACCTGTGTGTCATTTGGGGTCGTCAGTCTCACTTCCAGGTAAGGCCCAGGTGACATCAGGATCGTACCACCTCCCCCAGCAAACATAAGGGGTTTTGTTGGGATGCACCTTGCTTTCCTTCGTCACATAAGTCACATTCTCCTGTAAATCCCCTATATTCATTATAAAGTGATACGTGTATGGCTTTAAACATGTTTGACAAACGTATTTGAGCCATGCTGCAAAAACATGTCGATTTCTGCTGTAAAATTGACATTTTAACATGAGTCCTTTTCGTAGCCAGCCTCAAGTGGCCATACAAGAAACTGCAAATTCTGTCACTTCCACGTTGTATTCATTTCTCAGCACCCGAGGTTTCCGCTTGTTATGGCACCTGTAAGCATGTACGCACATATGCACGTACACATGTCAGCAGATTTGTGTGTGTGTAAGACAGTAGTCTCAGTCTCTTCCGTCTTTTAGCACTATGTCACATAAGCACTTCTGTGAAGTGGTCCTGTCAACTTTCATTGGCTGTTAGCATTGTCAAGTCTGTATCTGTAATTCTGGTGTGACGCTATGCAGTTCTTTATTTACACATTTTTATTTTTTGTTTCTAATATCATCTTGCTATGTGTACTGGTACTGTATTGGTTCTTTATCGTTGGCCCACATACACATGAATGGGGACAATAATACTTTTTCTCAGAGTTAAGTTGGTATAGTCCTTTCAAATATCCCAGTAGCGGCTGGGACTTGGCAGAGCTCTACGTCCCTCCCCTAAATCCACTCAAAACGTATCTCCATCTATTATCTTATACCACTGCCAATAGACTGATTGCTGTCTACCTTTAACTATAGCCTATATTCTATATTCAGCAATGTGAGAGAGCCTATTTGTCATTGTTCAAAACTAAAGACAGCACTATAGCCTTCTGATAGTTCAGCACCAAGGATAGCACTAGCAGAAATGTGTATGTACGATCATTTTCACACAAAGGTCGGAATTTATCAATCTGGACCGATTTGGACGTGAGCGGTGGCAACGATCAAATCGCACGTCAAGTCTCAACTCGTGTACACAAGTTTTCCAGCCATCTTAAGATACTTGCGGTGCAGCATAGTGGAGGTGGCAGATAATTATCTGTGAGTTGTTTTTAGACCATATAGCCTGCTTCTGACAGGCATTTAAGGGTAGCCTACTATACATTCATTTAAATATATGACTGCAAAAACATTTTATTTTATAAGACCAGTGTAGTTCGCGGGAGGAAGCCTATAGACTGCATGTCAGAAGGCAACATTATTTTGGCCTGTTCTGCAAAGCGCAGGTTAACAGGGTGCTATTATTTGATTATCCGATCCAACGCTGACTATCTAGATTGCCAAGACAACCCCAAAGGCAGTCTGCTTTTCAGGTTCTCATTTAAAGGGAAAGCACCATCTCTGTTTTAGGCCGAAGAAACCTCATTAAAATTAAGAAATAAATAAACGTCTAATATGTATTAGGATAATTACTTGTGAGTTGTTTTCAGACCAGGCTTATCTGACAGGCATAAACATGCCAATGCATCCACATATTCATTAAATAGCCTTTCAACTGTAGCCTACCGGGTTGTTAAATATTGGTTACATTATGGCAAAATATAATTTTTGTAAAGGCAGTCTATATCAGCGGAGGGAACTGTAGCATCGAGCATGACATTGATGACAGAGAAGAAAGGTTTATTCATTTTTTTAAAGACTTAACACCATAACATCTGTGCTTTATCTGAAAGGTCATAAAAACTGACAAATAAAATAAACCCCCCAAACTATTTAAATAGGCTATGATAAATTGGCTATACAGGCCTTGTACCAACTGGCCAGGACAAAGGTAGCTGTTTGGCATACCTCTTGTCCTAACTGGTCAGAGAAGTGTCTCTGGTTGGGTTGCTTCTTGAATGCATTACAAATCTCCATGTCATAAAATCTAGGGGCGAGGCCTCTAAATCCAGCATATTGCGTGGTATTTAAATGACGCCTGTTTCCACTGTCACATTTATCAACGTGCGATCATTCTTACGCTTTGACGAGATATGATCCATCCATCCATCCATCTTCTCCTGCTTATCCGGAGTCGGGTCGCGGGGGCAGCAGCTTCAGCAAGGGACCCCAAAC
>JAODUK010014437.1:14629-27903 GCA_027564635.1 Typhlichthys eigenmanni | reverse complement strand
GGGATTTTGGCGGGTTAAGAGAGCTCCTCAACTTCTTGTGGGCTGTATGTTAACAAAAGAATAAAGAACGTGATTGAGTACGTCGATGTCTGGTTTCTTCCATCTGGCCGGGACGTTACAATACTATCATTCCCCCATGTTTCCACTTGGAGCTGCACTTTGGTGTACTACAATTCCTCTGTTTTCTCCTCTCCTCTCTCCTCCTATCCCCTCCTCTCCTCTCTTCTCTCTCCCCCCTCCTGTCACCTCTTCGTATTCTCTCCCTACCTAAAGCTCTAGCCACAACCATGGGAACTTTTATTAGGGAGGGCAGGGTGGAGGCTGGAGTGTGAGAGGCATGCGATTGGCCGAGGGTCAGGAAGCAGTCCTAAATGATTGGCTGAGAGGCTGGCAGCCGTGAACACGAGTCCCCGTCTCTTCTCCAAAGAGCATCAGTGAGCAGCACAGAGGACTTGCTCTTGTTAGAAACACACCGGGTACGTTTGTTTGTTTTCTTTTTCTTTCTTCTTCTTCCTGACTGTTACTATTGGAGGAAAAACAGAGCACACACGCACACGCACGCAGGCAATTTAGGCAGTGGCAGAGAGAGCCAGAGACCTTAGTCTTTGACAGAAAGACAAAGGTATGTATTTTTGTATTACTTTATTTTTCAATATGATGTTGTTATTGTTGTAACGGGACATTTTTTCGTTGCCGCAGACATAAGCTGCAGGACACAATTGGAGGTGGCCAGTTACTGTAAAATGAGTTACGATGAGTACAGACAGTAAAGCAGCCTAAAGCTTCTCCCAGGCACATTCTCATTGTGCGCGCATGTGTTCTTGCTTGTGAATGAGCGTGTGTGTGTTTACCCCCATGCACGTGTGTGTGTGTGTGTGTGTGCGTGCGTGCGTGTGAGGGCTAAGGAAGCAGCCAGGTGCGGTAGCCGAAGGAACGGTGCAGTGCGACTTGCGACTGTGACCAAGCTCATCAGCAAACTTGTCACTGCAATGCTTTGCATTGACAGAGCAGCTCAAGGGCTTCCCTGTCCAAACCCTCCTGGTGTGACTTTCAGTCTGCGGGGTGCTGGTGTACCGGCTGTGGCAGGCTCACTATAAATAGTTCCTGCTCCAAATTGTGCTGCAGTCGCACATTGAATCATAGGGAACAAGGCATGACACAGCCATTGTTTGGGGCAGTTAGAGGTGTTGACTTTGAACACCTGTCTGAACATCCCTAAAACAGGGTTTATTTACATTTTCATTTACATTTACGGAATTTGGCAGACTATTTTATCCAAAGCCATTTACATGTAATACATTTTCCATAGTCGGACAGGTCATACACCAGCAAATGTAAACAAACCATATTATGTTATAATAGTTACAGCATCATGCTACTACCATGTAAATGTTTATTAGGCTGTTGTTGTTGTAGTGAAGATCACAGACGATAGTAAGAGAGCACCAGATTAACTTTGTGATCTTTATCTTTCATTATATTTAATAATAGACTGTAGGGACTTTTCATTTTATTTCCTGTATATACGGAAAATGAGACAAAGTCTATAAAAGGTTGTCTGTGTCAGACTGTCCGTTATAAAACTAAGCCTAGTGCAGCCACTGTTCTCTTTATGAGGGTGATTGTTGATGCAGCAAACTTAAATAAATACTCCTTAATTTCCCTAGCCAGTCTTATCAAACTGATTTCCATAGTCCCGTGCAGTAATGCACTTGGTTACATGCGTGCTTGGGTAATAACAGAAACATAAGTCCATGTATGGAGTGTTGCAATCCATACATGGTGTACAGAATTCTGAATTCCCTTTCGCTGTGCAAACATATGCAAGCATTGGTATGAACACGGAAATGGCATTAGATCATATTAGTACACTAAATGTAAATACAGAATGTTTGAATTAGGACAATAACATGGGTGGTAATAAAAAATACAAATAAATAAAAAGACAATTCACTAGGAAGCCAGCTAGAAAGTCTGCTCCCTGCAAGTAGGTCGGCAAACAGTGTTTCACAAACCTAGTGCCGGCATGTCCTTCAGATCATATCAGCTCAGGCTAGGACTGTTAATTTATTTTATCTACATGCCTGCATGCTGCTGTAAGACGTCCATCATAGTGAGTGTGGAATACAGGGCGTTGTCTACCTGACCTCTACCATGCAAATGTCCCCAGCCAGCCGGCCAGTGCTCCACTCCCCACAATGATTAATGGAGGCAGAACACTACGTCCATTGTCTCACCTGAGAAACAGGCCTCGGCCATTAGCTGAGCCTGTCTGTCAGACAGAAACAGCGGTGTACTCTCTCCAGCTGCTATCAACTGCTGCGTTTGACAGGTCACAGACAGTACATGGTGACGTGTAAAGTAGGCCTACGGTTTAACACAGCTCGGTCACACTTGGCTAAATAATAATGAGCCGTTGCTAGCTCAACACAACGGGACATTGTAACAGCGTTTCAGTCAACACCTGTCTGTAACATTAGCTAAGGGGCAGATGAAACATCTATGCTTACAGGCATCTGATTGGGATCCCGTAGTGGCATAGTGTTTTCCTTCTCAATGGGCTTGTTTGCCTGTGTGCGAGTGAATAAAAGGAGAGAGTAATGGATTTGGATCGGGTTACCGTTGAGTCGGTTGTATGTACTGCGCGAGGACAATAGCTGCTTCTCTTCTGTTGCGTCTCCGAAAGGTGTGCGGGCGTGTGCGCACGTTTGACATGTGTTTGCATTTCACTGACCTCATTTAACTTCACTTAACAAGAACCGATAACAGTGAGTTCAGTCAGGACCACTTTAAGTCAAAATACAGTATTTTATTTTCATTGAAGTTAATTATATTTGGCAGTATGGCTCTATGGTTATGGGAGCTCCCTGCAATGACAACAGACTGAGAAAGATAGACATAGCAGAAAAGGATGGGCTTGGGCAGGTGGTTGGTTGCAATGGGGGGTTCCAGATGAAGCTTAAATTAGGCTCCATGGATTATTTGGCCAATGCATGTAAAGCAGCGATCAGCTGGTCTGTCAGCTGGTTGAGGTCAGCTGATAAATAATCTTGGCTTGACTTTGTGGCCTGTCTGATAACGCAACGCTCAGTTGGTCAACATTAACTAATGTAATTTATAGTCATGCTGGGCAGAAGGTTGTGGGCTTGATTCCTGACATGCCCAGTCTATTTGTGGACATTTAAGACGCCTTACCCCTATTTCATCCTGAATACGATTACTTTTCTTTGGATACAAACGTCTACATTGTAATTGTAATCTCAAACTTTCATATTGGAGTTGTACTGAGTTGTTGCTGTGAATATGGTCAGAGATTCAAGAAAATGTAATGAAAACTATGTGTGATATTGTAATGTCAGAGGTATCCCTGAACCATTCATAGCATTATGGCATCATGTTGATGGAAAATGAATTTTCTTCTGAGAGCATTTTCATTACTTCAATATAGGCTTTGTTGTTCTGGGTGAGGCAACCAACTAAGTATGCTAAAACACTGTGACACACACGCACATATACATAAACGCACACTCATACGCCCATGCACACACACACACACACACACACACACACACACACACACACATGCTTATGTGCACATGCACACACACCAGGGCTGCCAAGGGCTCTTTAAGAGTTTGTTTTATATCAATCCAACTTCCCCATAAATTTCAGGACATAAAATGTCTCAAGGCACTTCCTGTCAATGAAAACTTGATTCAAACAGATTGCAGCGATCATTCCAAGACAATTCTGGCCTATCAAGCTTCAGTAACCTTCTCTGGGCTATATTCTAGCCTGCGTCTTTAAAATGGGCATTACTGCAAATAACCGCTAGGTCCTAACATCTGTTTTAACTTGACGTTAGTACCAAGCTCAACTTCAACAAAGTTGACTAGAATGTGTCCTTGGCACAAGAAACAGTTTGTGGCCTACGTAGAACCCGTCGCTCCAGATGTTTAGAAACAATGACGCTATGAAATCTCAAGAGGAACATTCTGTTTGATATTAAATCAATGAGCATGTGTAACTCGTGAACCTGTTGACGTGGATATATTTTTTTTTTGTTCTTCGCAAACTGTAGCGCAGCCCTGAGACCATCCCATAACACATAATGAGCGGAACAGACATGTTCACAGCACAGTGAGCACAGTATAAACACACGCATGCAGTGGAAGTGAATCTGTCTCCCTTGCCCTCTCTTACCCTCGCCTGTCGTCCAAAAAACGCTTATAAACACTGACCTTCAATACAGCTGTATGGCGTATCAAGGGCCAATAACTCCTCGCAATCGCACCGTCACACACCACAGCCAAACGGAGGGCGGTATGGTCGGTACAGTCCAGTACCATTTCTCTGCCTTTATTTGCAGCAGCATCTGTGAGGCGGGGTGCTTGTAAAACTATGCAGGAAGAATGAACTCCGAGAGAGAGAGAGAGAGAGAGAGAGAGAGAGAGAGAGAGAGAGAGAGAGAGAGAGAGAATGGCAGCTGGGCTGCAGAAGTGGCCAATATGCTTCCCTTTCCTGTCATTGTCTCCAATAGCGCCACTAATTATTTGTGAGAGCCTACTCCAGGTGTGTATGACATACTGTATCAGAGCATTTTGGGGTTAACAACAGTAGGCCTAGAAGGTGGTTCTGTGTAGCTGGTAGGGGCAGCAGTTGTCAAATATTTTGACCTATGACCCGACAAAGAAGTTGTTCAAACGTGGTGACCAGTCCCCAGTGACTTTGGGAGGGGCTGTGTGTCTAACTTTATAAATAGGAAAATAGATAAAGACCATTTTGACATTTTGAAATCCCACCACTGTGACCTCCGGGGGAGTGGGGGGAGTTCGTTCACCCTCTTTGAGAACCACTGTGTTAGGGTATTCTCACTGGATGTGAACCAAAGCACAAGGCCTTGACAACTCTTGACAAGGACATTTCAACAATTTGATATTGAAACCCTATGAAGGCGTTGAATTAGATCATATCATTTAAATGCTCTATTTGTGTTATTTTTCCACTATGAGACAGATGTGGAATATGGAACTGCTCTGGATGGGTGGGGGGTCTTTCTAACACTGTCTCCTGAGAGTGATGGTATGTGCTGGTCATTTCGCTCTGAATTTTCCACCCTATGCAGCACAGTCCAGAACTTTGTTTAAACACATTATGCTGTGTTTCTCTTAACTGTAGGAAACCTTCCATAAACAACTGTTGTTGTGTGTTCAAACTGGATCTATGCTGCTCTTTTGAAAAACATTTGAGACACGATAATTTGTGTGCTGTGGATAAATATAGCACTATTTTCCCAAGGAGGCTAAAAAGTAACACTTCTCCATGTTCCAGACAAACACACCAACGTTATGAGTATTACAGTAGGACTACCACGTATACAGACATTTACAAACAAATTCATATATTATTGTTGCTGAAATCAATATATGTCAGGATCACATCACAGAGTAGAGCTTTACTGGCCAGGCTACGTGCAAACTACATGGCATGTAATATGCTGCAACAGTGCGTGCGCAGCCAGGAAAAAGGTGAATTTGGCTCCGCATACGCTACGCGTTTCGTTGTAGCCTGGCTGATACTGTGTATCAGATTGGCTTGCTCTGAACAAATAAATACTGGCATTCCATTGGCTGAGCACGTAATGAGGAGTTGTTTCTTAAGACGGCCAGGGTGTGTGCTCACTAAATTTCACGGTTACCACATTTACTTAAAGCAATGCTTGCCAGAGGTTATTGGCTGCAAGTTCCCTTCCCCCTTCATAAAATAATTGGAACATAATTATTACAGTAAGAGATTAATTTTTAACTAACTGCCTATGTGTTCAGATCAACAAGATTTTAAATAATGTGCACTTGACCCATTGGATTTGGCCTCAGATTGTAAGGCAAATGCATCTATAATAGCATCTTCTTATGGTCTTATACTTATGGTCTGTGGAGATCAGTTTTATACTCTCCTGCCTTGTCATTAAAGGAACACTCATGGATTTGTGTCTAGGATTCCCTTTGTGGTTAAAACCGAGCGCTACAAAAATGTTGTTTTTGTTAAAAACTCTTGAGAGCACGCGCTCCCTCTATTCTGAGTAGTGGCTGACATTTACAGTTGGGAGGCCATATTCTGTCTGTTGCTCATATGCTTATTTTCCACCCGTCCTCCTGTGGATGTGCAGGCAGAAACGGTGAGTTTACAAAGTGTGAGTTCTGAAGGCATTATAATGCAACATAGGAGTATTACTTGTTTCCTACAGTTTTCCCACGAGCGTACAATTCAACAGACATGAATAGACATTTAACATTTTTAATTGTTCCCATACTCATTTTAAGTCTAGAGGGGACCGTTCTTTTCAGGCTGTGGCACCTAGGTTGTGGAATGCATTGCCCCCTTTCCTACGATGCTTGGATTTGGTGGAAACATATACAAAACGGTTGAAAACTGTTTTTTATTTAAGGAAGCTTTTAGTTAGACTGTAGGGTGGTGAGTGGCAGAAAGGGGGCGACTGTGTACCCTTTATGCAGACCAGAACGAGCCAGCGTTCCATGCAAGTCAATGTGGAGGTCCACGGATTGCACCATACTATTGCCCATTATTTCTCTCTGGAAATGTTAATGGGTATTTTGTGTATATAACATTTATTCCAAAGTACCTATCTGTGGCCACAACAGTATTTCTGCAGCAAACTGTTTGCATGGTAGATTTAGATGTCTAGGCGCTGCTATACGTAAGCCCCCACATGCAAAATGGCGTTGGTGACACGCCCACTTAAGAGACCAAAAGTGTTCCATTGTTGCTCCATTGAAAATCTATAACTTTTAAAATCTTTGTATTAGTGTTTGTTCAGATAGACCACATAGACGCTGCAGGCATGGCTATCGCTGACACGAAGTACTCCATCTTACGCATATGTGCTTCAGGCGCCATCTAATGCACATATGCATTGGGCCGCGGTGGCATGTGGTAACGAGTCCGACTTATGCTAAGAATCCGTACACAGCTCTCACTGTGGACATACAGGGATTGGATTGCCCTTAAAAGGGACCCCCTCACCCCATACTCCCGCAGCACCTCCTACAGTATCTCCCGGGGGACCCGGTCATAAGCCTTTTCCAGATCTACAAAGCACATGTAGACCGGAAGGGCATACTCCCAGGCACCCTCTAGGATCCTTGCAAGAGTAAAGAGCTGGTTTGTTGTTCCACGACCAGGACGGAATCCGCATTGTTATTTTTCAATCTGAGGTTCGACAATCGGCTGAACCCTCCTCTCCAGCACCTTGGAGTAGACTTTAACAGGGAGGCTGAGTAGTGTGATACCCCTGTAATTGGCACACACTCTCTGGTCCCCCTTTTTGAAGAGGGGAACCACTCTTTTGACACTGTCCCTGACTTCCACGCGATGTTGAAGAGGTGTGTCATTCAAGACATCCCCTCCACATCCAAAGCTTTTAGCATTTAGCATCATCAACCCCCAGGGCTGGAGTTGTTTGACTACCTCAATGACCTCCCCCAGGGAACTTGATCCCCCATCAGCCTCCAGCTCTGTCTCTATCACAGAGTCAGAGTCCAGAGTTCCTCAAAGTGTTCCTTCCACCGCCCAATTACCTCCTCAGTTGAGGTCAACAGTGTCCCATCCTTGCTGTACACAGCTTGGATGGTTCCCCGCTTCCCCCTCCTGAAGTGGCAGACGGTTTTCCAGAAACGCTTTGGTACCGACCGAAAGTCTCTATGGTTTCTGCGAAGCTCTCCCACATTGCTTCTGCTTTGCTTCTGCTACAGCAAATGCTGCAGTCCTTTGGGCCCGTTGGTACCTTGCATCAGCCTCCAGAGTCTTCCGGGACAACATATCCCGAAAGGCTTCCTTCTTCAGTCGTGATTGTGTCTTTGTCTAATTACATACAACAGTTCTCTGAGAAACCCTTAGGCTGAAATACAAAAAGTTCATATCTCATAACATTATGATGCCAATCAAAAACAGGGTTTGGTTGTGTCTCATGAATCAGTTCTGCTAATCAGTTGTACTAAGATCCATGATAAATAACATAGAAACATGTCTGACAAAACTTTGTTTGGTTATTCACTGTATGTGAAGCATACCATCTTTAGTGTTTGACCCTCTCTGCAAACCATTTCAAGCACAAAGTGAAGATTGTACTTACAAAACGCAATGCATAAATAAAACCTTGTGTGAACCGTGTATCCTATTACATAACGTAAGAAGTTGAGGCAAATCTGATGTAGCCTAATGTTCATAGTTAATTTGCTGGGGTTTGCATGCTCTGCAACTTTCACTCACCAAAATGATCTTGTTTAGTGATTCTATTTTCACATGCACCACAGATGTATTTGCTGGTGTATAGTGTGAGATTTCTGGGTTATTATCATTATTATTTTATTAGAAATGTCACGGACAGAAGATGGTTTATGTATTTATTTCAACATAACTTGAAAATACATCAGACATGAAATCACTTCAGATCAGCAGTTTTGACAGCTCCTCTCTCAGTTGATTGGTCTGTCTATTCAGTTTACCTCAACCATGGCATCTTTCTTTTTTCAACATCCCCTAGGGAGGCTGCCATGCCATTAACAAATAAAAGAACATGTTGTAATTTCCGTGAACCATATTTTTCAGGACAACACCCAGCAGCAAACATATCTAGGCCCAATCCTGTTCCTGGAGTGCCACTGCCCTGCATGTTTTAGATGGCTCCCTGCTTCAACACACCTGATTGTAATGAATGGCTCGTTATGAGTCTCTGCAGAAGCCCATTCATTTGAGTCAGGTGTGTCGGAGCAGGGAAGTAGCTCTCCAGGACCAGGATTGGTCAATCTAGTTTATGTTTTCAGATTGTTTGATCCCGACTACAGTGTGTGTGTGTGTGTCTCTGTCTGTCTGTCTGTCTGTCTGTCTGTCTTGCTGCTTTCTATTGCATTATTTACTTTTTAGTGACTCATTCTACCTCTGTATGGCCTTGGGTCAGCCCTGTGTCATTAGACTCTAGTGTCCCATAATGGAAAGATAAAGAAAGGAAGGGAGAATAGGAGGAACAGACATAAGTCATAGGCCATAAGACATAAGACAAATTGAAAGTTGTTGTTGAATATGGTGTTGAATGCGTAGTATTTGCTGTCGCTGTATACAATACATTTATGGTATGAAGTGATTATAGAAAACCAGAGCTTCCTGTGCTTTCATTGAGGCTTACTCACAAAGCTTATTTAAGCTTTATAAGGACATCTGCTGGAGGTTCAGGGTAGGACATGACACAGTATCCACATCAGAATGAACCCGTTCAAATAGATGACCAGCTCTCAACAAGGCCAAAGGCATAAAACAATATATGACTATATACTCATTCATATACATTTAACTAATAATGTAAACTGAACCTGTATTATTCTATACCAGGTCAATGCTAAGATAATGTTGATAATTATGATGAATCAGACCATAAGGTCTTATTCTTCGGTAACTTCAGTATCACTGTATGACTTGCAAACATATTCTGATCTCATCAAAACCAATACTACTATACATTTGTATTTTCATTTTCTCTAGGCCATAACTGATCCAATTAATAAAAAAATGTCCCTCTTGGATGCAATTACCTGTAAACCATTTTTATTATAATTGTATTCATCAATAATAATACTGGCCCCAGGCAATATTATAGGCTCAATAGCTTACTGTATTATGAATTCCTATTAACAGTCAGCTCCCATGAGGCATGGAAAGGAAGAATCCTACAGTGAAAGCAGGAATTCCTTGAACTGTATTTATGAAAGTAACTAAAGTAATTACAAATCCCACATATTATGCTTTGTCTAGTTACCCTTCATATAGAAGCAAATAACTATTTTATATATAAAGATATAGTGGAACCATTGCTTCATCCTGAGCAACACAACATCACATTCCCTCATGTGTGCTGTAATCTGAGCTGCTCTGCTTTGTTTCCATAGCCAGGCCAGCCATGCTTGTGTAGATGTTACTGCAAGTGGCCCATAGAGCATTTATTTTGGTCTGAATTTCTGGTGCGTTTAGCCTGACATCTAGTGGAAGAAAGTCATATATATCCACAGTAAACTACATAAAAACATGGCCTAATTTTTCTTTGTTCATCCCTTCGTAGCAGGCATCATGAATAAAACGTCATTGTTGCAGGAACCTTTCTTATAAATATTGAATCACAATGTTAATAGAAATAATATAAGGGATGTGTGTTACTGAGAAATGTGTGCATAGCATATTTAACATTGGATGACTTGTGATGGAGTTCACTGTTAAGATCCCCTGCCTGTGAGAAATTGCAAAAAAGTAATTTTCAGTGTCCAGCGGTGAAGTAAATGAGCTGGCTCTGGTGTTGGAATGTATCTGTTGGAGAAACAGGTGGAGTGCGCAGTTAAATATCAAAGTGATGGCCATTACTGTATTACTGGAACAAAACAGACCATATCTCCTGACCTCAGTTTCATAGTACAAACCAAACAACGGTGTGACTCACACGAGCCTGCAAGACAACATAAGAGATATTCAATCACACATCACTTGAGGTATGATAACATTTGCATCAAAGATAAATGTTACTGTAGCTTTTTTTTTAGTTCCACTTGCTGTGAAACTGCTTCTACAGAAAAATGTGCTCAGTTGTCAGTTATGCGACGACAGTTTGTATTTGCTCGACAAGGCTTTCTAACGACACGTCCACACAACCACCGTTGTGTGCGCGCAGAGCTCAGCCTGCATGTGCACGTGACGCCATTGCCCCGGGTGACACCGCTCCTTTATGGTTTATGTGGCTGGTTTGTGTGATTTATAGACAGAGGGATTGCAGTGGCAGCTCTTCAGAGAAGGACAGGACAGAGTCAACCAATCTGAGCCAAATTGCTCTATTGCTTCAGCACAAATTTGCCACCCATCAACAACATCAACTGGAAAAAATAGCCTAATGATACTTCTGAGGCCTTTGCGATGAATAGGCGGCGATGACTTGTTGCCGCTGCTCACGATCACATTGTGTCTGCAAATGGGCAAGTGGAGCGGAGCGTGGCATAAAATGCACAGGCCACATTATTGAGTGCACAAGTTCTCATTCTGGCGCGCCGCCACTTGGAGGAGCCACTGTTCTGTTACAGCCAAGGAGACAGACACACCGCCACTACTGCGTCTGAAAATGAACACGGCTGAGGCACAAATTGCTTCCTCTCTATTCATTGTTCTTTTGCCAGATGAAATATAAGCTCACAAAAGGCTAGCCTCGCTACCTCAAGGCTGCAGTCAATGTCTTAAATACAATGACTTCAACCCGTTACACAATTAATCCTAGTATAACGATTTGCTCTGTTGTCTGTAGAGAAGGAATGAAGGAACTATGTGAAATGGAGAGAAATGCACTTCAGTCAAGGACAGAGAAATGGGATATGATAATGATGATATATAAAATATGATAAAAGGGGATTCTGTGAGATTTTCCCCTGTGTCACATACAGTAAATGGCAGGCTTTGACTCCCATGAAACAATTATGACATTTGATGTATTTTTCCATTATATTTTCATTACAAGAATAATTGGGCAGGATAGCCTAGGGCTTAGAATGGCTTACTCCAGCTGATAGATTGTGGGTTCAATACCCAAAATGCCTGCCCTACCTGTGAGGATCATTGAGCAATATGTCTAACACATACCTGCTCTTTAATACTTGCTATATTATTCTGGCTTTTAATATATTTGGATAAATTAGTCCACAAAATGATGTAAATGTAACTAAAGTTACCTTTATACTCTTTTGACATTTTCATATATCAGTGCTATGTATCATTCATCTTAGCATATGCATGCTTGCAAAAGTATTTTCATAAGCTATAGTAAAAGTCTGTTTGATTGGCGTGATTGATATCGCCAATATTCGTCTGCCTGCAAAGCACATAGACGTCAAAGCTGACGGTTAATTCAGCAAAGCTATTTCCAGGCTGCTCATCTCTGGTGATTGAATTGTTACAATAAAACTCTTATTTCACGAACCAGCTGAACCACACGAAGAAAGTCAGTTCAAAGAATGAGTGAGATCTGTAGCACACATCAGAGCCACCAAGACCTCCTAGTGCTTTGTGGAGCAGCCGCAGCCACAGCTCATTTTTGCCTACTCACCTAATGTACCGTAATCACACGGGATAGGCTACACTATCGCTCTCATATAACGATGGCAGGAAGTGAATTGAAAAAGCCAACAGAAGTTTATCAAAAGGGGCAGCCAGAAAAAAAAAAATGACATCTGCATCTGAAGCTTTCTCGTCTGGAACTCTTTTGGTTGAGCTCTGCGGGACTAATGTCTCCTCTCACAATCACTAGCGGCCCTCTCAACTCTGCTGCCCCCCTGCTGCTGCAATGTGGGCCCACGGTAACGCTTTAGTAACACCCATATTTCCAAATGAGAAGTGGCAACAATCATGCACACTCAGCGACGCACCAACGCAGCCCACACCGTAAAGCACTAATGAAAAATGCTGCTGCAAATTAAATGGCGGCGTGTCATTTCGCAACTGGTGTGCCAATCTTAGAATACATTTGTGTCACAGATAGGCTATTGTGTGTTCGATTTAACAAGTGGGAGGGAGTCCTGTCTCTCAATATGATCTATGCTTTGAAATCAAAAGTGAGCTGGCATTGTTATAGGGGACTGTACAGATTTAGATTGACTTTTGGTTAAAGAATAAAGAAAATGGGTCTGCAATGCATTCCAAATTTGTACATTATTACTGTATGCAATCACAACCTTTTTGAATGAACAATGCCTTTAGATGTGTATAAAGCCTAGGGAACAAAGAATTATATAGAACTGATGCAACACGCAGTAGAGGCACATACCAAGAACAGAGGCAACACAAATCTGAGGTCACATAGTCCTGAGGGTCCATAGAGCTGAGGGTCCATAGACCTCAGGGTCCATAGACCTCAGGGTCCATAGAGCTGAGGGTCCATAGAGCTGAGGTCACATAGACCTGAGGGTCCATAGAGCTGAGGGTCCATAGACCTCAGGGTCCATAGACCTGAGGGTCCATAGAGCTGAGGGTCCATAGAGCTGAGGTCACATAGTCCTGAGGGTCCATAGAGCTGAGGGTCCATAGACCTCAGGGTCCATAGAGCTGAGGTCACATAGACCTGAGGGTCCATAGAGCTGAGGGTCCATAGACCTCAGGGTCCATAGACCTGAGGGTCCATAGAGCTGAGGGTCCATAGAGCTGAGGTCACATAGTCCTGAGGGTCCATAGAGCTGAGG
>JAODUK010014437.1:0-14529 GCA_027564635.1 Typhlichthys eigenmanni | reverse complement strand
GAGGGTCCATAGAGCTGAGGGTCCATAGACCTCAGGGTCCATAGAGCTGAGGTCACATAGACCTGAGGGTCCATAGACCTGAGGGTCCATAGAGCTGAGGTCACATAGACCTGAGGGTCCATAGAGCTGAGGGTCCATAGAGCTGAGGTCACATAGACCTGAGGGTCCATAGACCTCAGGGTCCATAGAGCTGAGGTCACATAGTCCTGAGGGTCCATAGAGCTGAGGGTCCATAGACCTGAGGGTCCATAGAGCTGAGGTCACATAGACCTGAGGGTCCATAGAGCTCAGGGTCCATAGACCTGAGGGTCCATAGAGCTGAGGTCACATAGACCTGAGGGTCCATACAGCTGAGAGTCCATAGAGCTGAAGGTCCATAGACCTGAGGTCACATAGACCTGAGGGTCCATACAGCTGAGGGTCCATAGAGCTGAGGGTCCATAGACTTGAGGGTCCATAGAGCTGAGGGTCCATAGACCTGAGGGTCGATACAGCTGAGGGTCTATATAAATTAGGGAACACATAGGGGTGACCCCCTGATGGAGGTTTAAAGCAAACAACAGCGGAACAATAAAATTTTGATTACACAGGAACCGGCTCATGCCCAATATTGCATTTTACAAAGCTGGGTAAAAAAAAATCACAGCATGCAGAGAAAATAATACAATTCTCTGCATGTATAGTTGCGGCTGGTGTAAAATCCAATTTACTGACATGGGCCTTCATAGAAATGGATGTTCCTCTTCTGTTCCTCAGCCACACGCTTCAGGTTTATCCCAGCATCAACCCACCCCCAAAGCCAAATGACTTTAGTGAACACACAATCAGTGAACTGGAGTTGTGGTGGCGTTCTAATGCAGGGTGCCATCTCTGCCCAGAAACATTTTGTAACACTGGTTTCAACCATAATGGGAATTCCAGTCAAGCAGTGTCTCTAATTTGTATCCAGCTAGCATCATGAATTATTGTATACCTTGTGACCTTGTGAGTGTAGCCTATCAGAGCCATGTACAGAGAGAGTCGCACCATCTCCGTTCATTCCAATGGACCATTTTTTCACATCAATGGCGGATCGTGAACCATGTGACAGTTGAAAATGTAGAACTTCCGTTGGCATAACTCTTTCCATAGATGTGACCTATGTACTGTTTATATGCTGCAAAATTATAAGTTTTTCCTAAGTTACAGAGGCTGTAGTCTCATCCTCTTCCGTATATTATAGTACTACGTCACTTAGGCAACTCTGAACGTCTGATAGTCTACACCCTCGTAAGCTCGACGACTTTCCAGAAGTGTGGAAGTCGATTTTCATTGGGTGTTTACATTGTCACTTACAAAGTCTGTATCTGTAATTCCGGTGCACCGCTAGTGCAGTGCTTTATTTACTAATGTCAGTTGTTACATTCATTTTAGGCAATATTATCAAACAGAACAATTACTGAAAACAGCCAGTTGGAAAGTTTCTCAACAAATTCCTTTATATACGTTTAACGTCAACTCTGTCGTTTAGATACGTAGTTGGTTGTTTTGCATTTAAATCAAAATTCCTCTCCTGTCAAATAGGCTGATCTTGACGCAGTTAGGCAGCGCTGTGTCCCAGACTTTATGTAAGTAAAGGCTGTCTCTGCGAGACTACAGAGGCTGAGGCTGTACATCATTATCCAACTTTTCAATTTTGTAACATGATCGAACATGTGCTGTTTTTACCAGTAAATTATTTAAATCTAGTCTATACTGTTTAATATTTCATTTAAATTTTACATAAGCTTCTGGCATCTAAATGCTACCAACAAAGACTGCCAGTATGAATCCTCACAATAGCAAGAATACAACCATTCATGCTTCTGTAGCTTTAACTAAAGCCAAAGAGTTACCAGAGTGCTCTCCTGTAATCCAACCATGCAAGTTTCAGCAATTTCTTACATAACAAAATGTACCATAGGCCTAAATCTTCAAATTAGACTTTTAGGGACATAAGTCTAAACAACCAAATTGGTACTGTATAGTTTAAGTCAAAAGGAGGTTACTGTAGCCACAGAGATATTTTATGAGTGGAAAGTCTGAATAATATCTGAGAAACCCTATAGGCCCCTTATACTGTAGGTGTATTATTTTTAAACTGCAGTGCAATCAAAGTGCAGTTGCATGACATGCATAAGTGTTTTTAAAATGAATTAGCCTGGCAAATAAGGTTGTTATTTTTATGTTCAAAACCACAAGAGCGTGGACCTGGATTTCATGACTCATTCATGACAATTGTATTATCAAATTGTTGAGAGAAATGCAAGAAAAATAATTCACTAAAATATCCAGGCTTCCATCCAGTATTAATCGCTTAAAAGTGATGCTATCTTGGTAAATATATACATATGTGGTTCAAAACCCATAAAACGATGTTCAAAACGCGTTTGGGTACTAGCAGTAAAGCAGTCGTAGCCTCACGTCAACACAGCTACGTGGAAGACGGGGCGGGGTGGGCAGTGGCTTGTTACATTTAAATGAACAGTCACTGAAATCTGAAAGTTTTTCGAGAGTTGTGGTTGTGATCGTGCTATTCCACATAATGTATGTGGTATTTTCACATAAGGTGGCCAACTACATTGCTTTGAGAAGTCAAGGAACAGTGTTTACAAGTGAAACGGAGCATGCAATGACGCCTTTCAAATATTCCTCTATGGGTAATTATGAAGTTATGAAGCTTCTTGCCTTCATTTTCAGTAATGACTAGGACTTATGTTTTGAGAATGAATGACATTATAATGGGAATCATAATTGAGTCTTTTTATATCAAGTATAAAGAATTTGCATTTTCCTGTCACCCTCATTTTGAATACTTTGGACACAGCTTTTAAATACTTTTTATAGACAGAAAGGCAAAAGTAGCTTACACTTTCTGTATTATCAGTAATATTTCACTATCATAATATAGTAAAATATAAATAAATGCCTACTGTCAAAAAATAAATTAAAAAAATTACATTGACATCTCATTCCTGAAAAATAATAAAAACTGTAAAAATAAACTATATCGTAAACAAACAGGCCATTATTGCTACAATATCAAGCATAATCTAGTTGGGTCCATAACCATTCATTGGTTCATGTGTGACCTCATGTTGCAGTAATATGCAGTATGTTATGCACACAGTCTATGACAACCACTATAATAAAACAAGTGATTTTCATAATGGGGAAATACATTTATATATATATCAATGTCAGTGTTTCATTGATGGCTGTATAAATGATTGGCTGTAAGAACATTGGCTGCAATGTGCTATATAGTTCTATGGCAGTGTGTCATTTCCATGTTGCCAGATAACTGGATGAGGCCTCAGAAGCCTGCATGCTATACTGGCTCTGCTGGGAATGGAGTAGGACCACTCTTGAGTGCTCCAAATTCTGGAAGAAGGAAGCGTAAAAAAAGTTTTAAATCTTAAGCCCAAAGGAAGGACAACATTTATAGCTAAACATGGGCCCAGGCGTTATACAGACATGATTTACTGTACCGCATACAGTAAACTGTGTAAAACTTTGACAAAGGACAGGATACCACTGTAAGCCAGTATCATTCTCAATGTACTGTTCCCCTTAGTATCTCCCCTCCCCCACCCATGGAGATTGTCCAGCCTGCCTGGATCGTTTCTCTATATGTGCTAATGGCCATATTATCCTGTCAGTCCACATCTATTTAGTAGAATGAGACTTCTCCCTCTAAACATGTATGAGTGACATGCAGTAAATACAGAAAAGGCTGTGGAATATAAAACAATTATCAGATGAAAAGGATCAACAGAACCACCTGCTTACTTTCACGATGCTCATCGCAGGTTGCTAACAGCCAGTACGCACTCTGATGTGACAGGAATACCTAAACAGAGAGGCCCCGATAGAGTGTCTATTTGCAGTTCTGCCAAAACAGATCTCAGTGTGATTATATAGTTCTGTTAACTTGGATGATATAACCTTGGATTTATTGTGTGTGGATGGAAGGGCAGTACTGCAGGTGGGTAACTAGGAGTTATTAGGCCAGATAAACAGCACAAGGTTGTATAACTAGCTGATAATTCACTGACCTTTCCCGAGTACACCACAATGCATTCTAATAGGCCACACGCAATGGTGTGACTTCTTATCCTGCAAAACACGCACTACTCACCCCCCTTCCCAAACACACCACCGCACACACACACACGCACACACACACACACACCTAATAAGTGCTAAAACACTTTAGCTCATTAGAAGCCAGTGTTAGCTACCTGGTGTGAAAGATTACTGTAATCAACATCAGTATGTATAAAGTTGCAGAGATTTGCACACTGGTTTCTTTTAGTTTTTTTAATACATTTGTGTACTAGTGAACATATCGCTGCAACTTACATAAACAACATAGTTATAACGATGTATTTTTTATGCCAAAGAAGACTACGTTTATGTGGGCTGGCAGCTAATACCCTTTCCCTTCTTTTGGCCCAGCTGTGTCTGGCTTCCCTTGTGTGAAGCCCGCCTGTCTCCCAAGGTGGCACGCATCATGCAAAACCATGACCGGTCCAGGGACGACAGCCAGCGGGACAGCGTAAGTGAACGGCAACTTAAATTGACCTATCCCAAGCCCTGCCCCCTATTGCATGTCCTCCAATAACAGTTGAGCATTTTCTGAATCTGACGGAACCTCCCGTCACCTCTCTGTTTTCCTGTAAAAGCTTTCTATGGTGTTTTGTCCTACCTAGTTACAGTAACTAGGTATTACAAGTGAAAGGGGCGGGGCTTGGGATAGGTCAATTACTTCGTGACAGTCTGTGGTGCTTCAGTCATGCTGATCGGTGCAGATTTTAAAGGGATTGAACCCCTGTATCCCAATGGCGTTGACTTAGTCCATACACCATCCTATCGATGTGCTCATACCGTGGACCCTTTTAGTGGTTGTGTAACAACAAGGCAAACACAGCTGCTGCTAATACATGTAATAGTGAATGAGTTTGATTTTGGTGTGCCAATCAATAACACTGTCACTGCTTGCTAATCACAACACCTATTAAACATAGATGTGGTTACCCTATGACACTTTTGTGAAAAGGGTCCAATTAATATCTATATTTTAGTTTTTTTTTACATTGTATTTTTTACATTGCTTTACACACTCATAAGGCATATAATTGAAGCCCTTTGTTTATGACCTCAAGCTCTTTCCATACTGT
Source organism: Typhlichthys eigenmanni (assembly GCA_027564635.1). Classification (NCBI taxonomy): domain Eukaryota; kingdom Metazoa; phylum Chordata; class Actinopteri; order Percopsiformes; family Amblyopsidae; genus Typhlichthys; species Typhlichthys eigenmanni. Next base: position 9,328 of record JAODUK010014437.1, on the reverse strand, counting down.
CTGTGGTGCTTCAGTCAGACTGATAGGTGTAGAGCTCAAAGGGATTGGTGCTCAAAAGAGAAATGCAATAGAGAGGTGATAAGATCCGCTGTAGTTACGTGTCTGCGTGCATGTACGTGCTACCATCGTATACATAGACATTCATTAAATGTAGCACTAGCACGGTAGCTGCTAGATGCTGGTGGTGCCTTAGTATTTAACAGGCCAGTCAACGGCAACCCAAACAAAGGGTTCAGAGCTCACTTTGTAATTTAAAGGAATCGGAATATAAGCAAGGAGTGAAAGAGAAATGTTGCTTTTGTCCTAGAGTATTAATAAGATATTGAATCGTACTTCGACTTAGAGTTCAACCTCAAAGCCCGACCAAATATTTCAGCCTTTCAAATGGCCGCACAACATAAGTTCTCCTACAGATTGGAAACGCTCTAGACTGGATCTGTGGTCACATATATACACCGCAACAGGAAATATATATAATATAGTAAATATATATAATATATTATTGGTTGTTGCTGCAGAGAAATGGAATGTGGTGGCAGCAGTAAGGTATGAAACTGAACCACAGCGGGCTACTGTAATAAGACCAATGGCCAACAGGTGGGTGATTGATGATGTCATTGGTTAAGACAAGCCAGGAGAAAAGATAAAGTGGAAGAGGTGGACTCTAAAACAAAAAGACAAGTTAAAGGAAAACAAGTAGGAAAAAAAAGGAACAGGTAATTAGACAGAAGCAAAGAAGGTTAGGATGAGATGTGTGTAGGTGGGGGGAAAGGCTTAGAACAAACAAGATAGTTCCCCTCATCCTGAGGGGCACATTGAAGTAAAGCGTGAACACAAGCCAACGGTGATGAATATGTAGAGCAAAGCTCTCCGGGGCCGTCCAATCAGGAGAGCGCCGTTGATGAATAGTCATGAGTCACCTTACGAGCGTCGCCATGGTTACGCAGATGTGACTGTGGCCCAGTGAATCTGATGAGGGAATGGAGATGGGCCAGGCACTGCTCTGCATCTGCGTCCTTCAAGCGCACATCTTGATCACCAATTAGGAGGCTCTGGTCCTGGAGCTCTCTCAACCTGAGGATGAGCTACCGCAGAAGTGTCCGAGAGGAGCCAAACAGGATAAGCAGATACGGGAAATGTGGGAAGGGAATTACGGAAACGATGCTCAGGGTTCAGGTGCCAGGAAGGTGTGTGAGAGAAGAGATCACGTAATGAGTGATTTGATCAAACATAAATACAATTACCTAGAAATGACTTAGGAGACTCAGTGCTGAACCGAGCGCTTCTGCTGAATACAGTTCTATTCAACCGGGGGGATTTGATTTGCAGTTACAGATAACACAGGATATAACCAGCCTAAAGTGTCTTTGTAATACCGAAACCCATGATACAGTTTTACACATTATGCCTTTAGAGTCTGAAGTACAGATGAGAGGTACAGTGTGACTATAGTAAAATAGGGAATGGGGGAAGGGTGGAGGGGAGAGAGAAATGATGGCTAAAAGAAGCAGGTAAATGGGCATGGCTGGCAGGACACAACGTGCACAGTGATTTAACTGATTTCCCAACCGTTTTACAGACGCCTTTCTCAAAGTAATAAGACGGTCCCTTGACGAAATCCACTTCAAGAGCGCTGAACAAGTTAATGTGAACAATATTACCAACATTCTACCTTCATGTCTGTTCAATTCTTATCTATACTTGTAGTATAGTATAGTATAAATAACAAAATGCACAAAGATTTGCTGTATATGCAGCCAACATATTGTGAGGAACAGTGTATAGAAATACCGCTTAATGATTAAATGAATTGAAGTAATGAACAAAGGCAAAATAAGTAGTTCATTATGGTACTATAATGGTGTCCTATCAATAACAATAATTGACACACTGGAACTAAGAAAGCCAACATTAAAGTGAAACATGCAGCAGAAATCACACACTGAAGACAAGGAACCCTGGGGAAAGAGGGCGGGGGGGGGGTGCTTGTTGCTGTGTGGCAATCATTTTCAATTTGCTTTTGAGAGAGAGAGGTTAAACTAAAAATGGCTTGAACATTTTCTGGTTTAAAGAAAGTAATAGTTTTACACATTGCTGGTCATCTCAATGTATACCTATGCCTATTGTACCTGCTAAAGCCCCCTAAGATAGACCTAGCAGAGAATATCCCGGCAAGACAGGAGAGATCATCATAAAGATAGCAATTATTCTATCATTGACATACTTGGCAGAGTAAACAGGGTTAATTGTTTTGAGCCTCTGTATCTACCTCATTTATTATTTATGAAAGAGCAGCAATCTACTGCATATTTGAAACAGGTACAGAAATTATATGATCGACTAGGCATAAATAGCAAGACGAAACAATCAACAGACATTTGTATTTGCATTTCCTTGAAATCAGTTTTGCTCGTATTTGTTATCATCTATGTTAAGGGCAAGCTGGCGCACATGATATATAGGGACCAGCTGACAGTCAGTGAATACTGGAGCCCTAATGTTTATAAATTCCTCTACATCTTGTGCAAAGAACCATTACCCCTTATTCACCGCTTCCATTTCACAGCCTGTTGATTGTGATTAAACTGTGATTAATCTTGCATAAGGTGTTTGGCAGTTGGAAGTGAGGCATTGTTGCGTGTAAACAGGTGGGTGCTGATGTACATGATTATGCATATAAACTGTAACATAGTTTAAAGATGTGCTTCATACATTGTAAATGTTATACATATTGTAGGCATAGTATAAACAATGTCCTAAAGACTCAAATTAACAATAATATAATAATGAAATAAAAATCAATAAACAAAAAACAGCTGTGTATACAGTACGTTTAATGTGAATAATAAATAAAATACTAATAAGATACAAATGGAGGATATGGCAATATCCTCTATTTCATGCTTCACAGCAACATCCTCTCTGATCTAAAAATTGTATTTTGGTCACAACAAAGACAGTTTCAATGATGTTCAGGTCAAACCCTGACCTGCAAATAACTGTGAGCTCTCTTATTTAATAGAAGTCACCTATAGAAATGCTGCACACACATCTCGGGCATGCTCGAGGGGTTATCCTGCTTTCGTTTTCCCTCACCATAATTTGATAAAGTATCACAGCCAACAGCATTAAACCTAGCCCCCTTGAGCCCCCTTGACAGAGGACATCATGTTTGAGCTTTCTGAGATTGCTGTAAAGTGATTAGGTACAATTCATACTGCCCCACCTTGGACTGGTCTTCATTATTTTATAAACAAATTCACTTTGTTTTCACTTTGTTTCCTTCATGTGTTAGGCTCAGAATGTTGTAGAACCTGAAACAATACCTTACATGTTATGTATGTATGATTTTGCTCATATCTTCAAGCCAAGCTAGGCTAAAGCACCTCTTTTGCTTCTGTGTCATTGCAGTGATCCATATTATGCTTTCTTTCTTCATCACTGTTATCTCACATAGTCCCCACCACATCCATGAGGTGTTTCTATTTGACATGTTCATACACAATTCATTCCATCATTGTTGAATAATGCATATTGTGGATGCCAGTGGTGAAATTGCAAACCTCTCAAACCTGCAGACCCTTACCTTGTGCTCTTGGATCCTGCTGTGACAACTTTATGAGATATGTTCAGGTTTAATTGTATTACCCTACAGGATTTACTGTTATAAAGCTATTGTTGCTGAACCACTCGGCCAAGTAGTAGAACCATAGTCTAGATAAAACCAATATCTCTCTCCACAGAGGCCTACAGGATAAGCTGGTTTTATTGCAAACAAACTCCATATCAGTGGACCAGTTTCTTCTAGGCAACCCCATAGCCATATGAATATTTCGATGGCAAATAAATATATTAAAATAGATAAACTTAAAATTGTAGTCAACTTTCCCAGTGTTATCTGCCAGTACTGTTTTGAAAAAGAGTATATCCCATCCATCCATCTTCTCTCGCTTATCCGGAGTCGGGTCGCGGGGGCAGCAGCTTCAGCAAAGGACCCCAAACTTCCCCTTCCTCAAAAACAATTAAAAAAAAAAGTATATAAATATTTTACTTTCAAACGTGGTCATCTTTTTATCTGCTTTTTATATTTTGCCCCTTTGTTTTGCTGTCCTTCCAGTGATTTCTCTTCAGGGCCCAGAAAGCATTTAACATTAATTCTGTGATAACAATCTGCTGCTGCATTCAAGGCATAGACCTGAGTGATTGTTGGAGGGATGAAGGGTCCCTCTTACTGTACAGTTTGCCTCATGCTGTAGATAATGATAACTGTTCTTAGTTTCTCATTCTAATTCAGTGGGCATTTCCTTAGCAGACCCTTATTTAGAGCGCCCTTAATAATACAACATCAATGTGTGCAGGTTTGTGTCTGGAATTACCCTTTTTTTTTGTTTTGGAACTTTAGTTATTAGTTATATTTTGTATATTTGTTTACATATGTTGACATATTTTGGTGTATTAAATGTGATGTTGAAATGTTACTTGTATCCTTTTGTCTTAAAGGCTATTAGTGATTGTTTTCAAAGGCAATTGGTTAATGTCTGTCTCATAATTAAGAAAATTACAGTGCGTGTTACAGACCATTGTTAGGCTGAATGGAGTCTCATGATTTCTCTGACCGTGTTGGAAGTTATATTATTTTAGTTTATGTACTGTAATATTTATATCTTGATTAAGTCCAGTGAACTTTTTAAAAGGAATATAACCCACACAATTAATTAATGCATGACTGCATACGACAACACGCTTCAGCCACAAGTCTTTCCTCATCCTAAGGAACCCACACAGAGCTTGAGCTCTTCCGGCAGAGGGTTCAGAGAGTCTTGCATTCCTCTCCACTCCTCACCCTGCAGTGCTCATTCGTCTGGGCCACGTGACGTCATATCCGGTTTGAGAACTCGGTGACAACAAACGGCTGTGGCCTAGCTACCAAACGATAAAGCAGTGGTGAAACTGTTTAACATGTAGGCTATTCACATGGTTTTTGCAAAGTCTCTGTTTATTTATTTGTATTTATTATGCTGAATTAGGCTATTAGTCTGTATTTATATTATGATAAGCTCCCAGGCGATGCCAAGAAGCATTAATTGACACTGAATTGTCTTACTAAGCAATCGCGTAACGTCAATTCCGGTTATTCTCTGACCAGACGAATAGGATGCCAGATACCATCTTCTCTACCCCACCACTACAGCCTTGCACACTTACAGACAGAGCACCATTGTCTTTCAATACATGCACAGTGAGCTGGAGGGCACAAGCATACAATCGATGCAGAGTGTGCCGTTAATTAGATTATGAGTCTTGAATCATAGTGCCGTTTGTCCTACAGTATATGACCTAACCATCTAATAAACCCTTGTCACTGAACACATCGATACAGGCCATGTCTTGATATTGTTTGAACACAAACATGCAACATACAACACTGCAATGCAAACTGACACATTCCAGAAGGATTTCAAGTTATTCCATCAGAAATCGTGCCGATGGAAACCCATGCATTGCATACTCATTTCTAATAAGGGTGTAGCATGATGTCATGAACCACACATGAACAATATAATTGATCATAGCACCTAAAATACAAACACAATAGTTCAGCATGTGTATTTTTAGATCATTATTACCATGCGTTATACTGAAGTCTGAACCCTGGTCTGCAATCTACATTTTTCCACACTGAAAAATGACAATTGAAATTGCAACAGCCAGCTGATGTTTACTGTCACTACAGAAAGGAGGGTGATCTTACAAAAGGTCAACAGAAGAAATATGCAAATGAAAAATCCCATTTGTTGTAAGATGATTGCTTCTTCTTTGTATATACAATGACTTTTAAACCTCTATAGAAAACTGAAACAGAAGTATGGGCTATTAATACTGTAGGATACACTGTAAGCTGTGGGAACCTTTATGTAATGCACATTTTCTGTGTGTAAAATGGGACTTTTGCTGTGTCCGAACAAGTACTTATTATATAAGGTTTACACACAACACTACAGTGACTACTCCATTTTGTTGGTGTGTAGTTTCTTTTGTTTTGATTATTTGGATTATTCAGCTCAACAAAGAGAACATAATTTAACAATATGAGAATTACCCAGACGTCACTATCTATGACCATACAACACGTCTAAGATATTAGTCTAGCATCACCTGAATCATGATTCAGGAGGAACTATGGATAAAGAGGATCCCCAAAGCTGAATATCTACAAAACATACAGCACTTTTCTTAAAATATGCGTACAACATATAGATACAATGCTTTTCATACGGATTTCTTTTTACAATTCTGGCAAAGCACTATTATATCTGACCTAGTTGACCTAACTGTTACTTTTGACTTCCAGAGATGTGAGAGCTGGCTGTGAAAACTTTAATTATGTCCCATCCCACCCTCCCAAAATGTAATAAAAGCCATTTTATAGGAATGAAGGCTCAATGACCTTCCTGGATGCAGAGATGGAAATGTGTTGGAGGGTAACAGAGAGTCACGACAGTTGTTTTGTCACGACAATTTGTCTATCCTAATGCTGTGGTTTAATGATCATTACCTTAAAATGCAATATGTAATCTGTAGAACCACTAGAGGATAGTCGCAAAGCAACATAAACAACTCCCTGGATCAATGGGGCCTCCAGTTTGCTTTCGCATTTAAACATTTGTGTCACAGAATGGGTAGTCTCAGCCTCTTCCGTTAATTACCACTACATCACAGGCGGCTAGTGCTGAACGTCTAATACTAAAGTCTACCTGGGTAGACTTTAGCAGATCTCCACTGGCTGTTAGCCTTGTGTTTATGCAGCCTTGTGTTTATGCAGTGCTTTAATTGCAAATTTCAACATTTCAGTTTCAAGCTAATTGTATGTTAATACACATTTAGTCAAATGCACCAAATATCTCCTTGCAAAATAAAATATAAATATTAAAATAAAATATAAATATTAAAATACATACAGTAAGTATATTGCAGGCTGCTAACATAGTGGAAAAGAATATAATACAGAGACCGAAACAATTAACAAAAGTCTGATACAGAATGTAACAACTCGTATTCACATTCACACACAGTGTGTACTTGTGTTTGTGTGTGTGTGTGTGTGTGTGTATCATTAGTTTAATCAGTGTTCACAGACCTCTTTTAACTTTTGCAATTGCTTTGTTTGTGTAATAAAAACCCTGAGTTCTGTCAATGTTTTTATTTGAGATGGTAATGCATTCCACAAGTGTATGCCTCTTACTGAGAAAGTAGACTGACCAAATGTTGTTCTACATTTAGCTATTATACAGTTCCCACTTACAGAGCCTCTAGTCCTGATTTTACTATTTTGGTTTCCATACCATCTGACATAGTATTTCTGGCACAACATTGTTCACACACTTAAAAATTAATTTAAAAAATGAGAAGTTTAAAAAACTGTCAAAACTCAGAATATTATGCTTTTGTAATATTAGGCAATGGTGCCATCTGACAGGTTTCTGGTCCATTACCTTCAAAGCCTGTTTATATAATGACTTAATCGGTTTAATTGTTGTGAGGTTGGCCTGACCCCAAACAGTTATACAATATGAAAGACGAGAAAATATCATGGTATGCATAAACTGCTGTACTGCCTTGAGGGGTATATACTGTCTCATTAAACGGAAGCAATTTACCGTTCTCTGTGTGTGATGAAATAATTATCCAATACTTACAGTGTACTATACCATACTGTTTTGATTTAAGCTTGTACTTAGCAAGAATGACTAACCCTGCCCTTAAGGCTAATATGCAAACCCTATCCCTGATTAGACATTTGAAATAAGTGAGGTTGCCTTTACTGTATTATTAAAATAAAGGCTAGTCTTGGTGAGACTACCGAATTGGAATAAGGAGATATATATGTGTTATCCACCAGACGCAGCGCCTGTTTAGGCAGTTTAGTTGTGTTGTGTCCACTAACCCTATAGGTAACACGACATTTAATTTAACGAGTAAGCATTGTTTATTTATAATGTATACATAATATGTGGATGTTCAAAACCATTGCATACAATTATTTTGGTACAAGACGTATTATGGATACAAATATATCACACAGAACTAAAAGCCCCACGAGTGTTAGAGGCTCTTTAAAAAGAGAAAAATAAAGCCATAGCTAGCAGGGTGGATAATTCATATGTACACATGGGCAGTGAATAGATCTTTTCAACTAGCACGATGCCCCAGGCTTCACACAGATCACTGAATACCTCCGGGCCAGCAGATCATGGTCAGTCAACAAAGCCTGCATTGCATAATGGAGTAAATCAAGAAATACATCTCTCAGCTGAATGTAAACAATTCATCCAGGTATTATTATCAGGCTAAGGCGAGCATTGTAAGAGAAGAGTTTAATTAGACTGCAGAAGGTGTGTTCTAGAACAGAGAGGACCGACCCAGGTGCTGTGAAGGGCCGTAATGTAAAAAGATTACCTCTGGAAGGCAGATGTTAATGGTTTACACCGGCTAAACAGGGAAGCCTTGTTCATCATGTGAAACAAATGAAAAGTCATGGTTTGCCACAAGATTAATGGCACAGAACCTGCCTCAATTCGTTATGCTGTCCTACTAGCTCAGCTGTGTGCAAGTGTGTGTGCGTGTGTGTGCGCATTTATGTCTGTCGAAGATTCCCGAAGAACCACTCAATACACAGATAACAGGTTTAGTTCCCCACGGTTCTCTACTGTCCCTGAAGATGTATTGAGTGTGTGATAAAGAAATATAGTTGAAGTTGTAGCTAGCTTTCAATTCAATTCTTAGCGGTACACTTACTCAGCTAGAGCCAGTGCAGTGCAGTGCATGTGCTTTTTGTGATTTGCATGGATGAGTGAACACACAGCAATGCCTAATTAATTCATATTAGGTCTTTCACAATAATAGTACATCATTTAAGGGAAATGTTAATTGGAAAATTCCTGGCTTGAAGGAGTCATGCTTGCAAGGTAAAGGCATTGCTGCTTTCCTTAACAATGTTTTTTAAGTGTAAAGAAAACAACTACAAAAATGTTCTGCACATTTTTATACTATTTGGTTTATGAACTGCAAGCTTGGGCCGCAAAGTTCTAGGGACTCAAAGGAACCTGTTCAAATGTCTTCACTGATATTCTAATGGTTTTTATTTAAAAAATTGAACAACGCAAGCTTTCAGTAGGTTTTATTTTTTTTAAATGTCTTCACTGATACAGTATCAATGAAAGCGATTTGAAAAACATGTAAAAGCAAGCTCCAAAACCGATGGAGTGCCTACTCCAGGTGGGGAATGAGTCCTTACCCCAAGTGAAGGAGTTTAAGTACCTCGGGGTCT
>JAODUK010014426.1:10130-23785 GCA_027564635.1 Typhlichthys eigenmanni | reverse complement strand
GTATGTGTCTGTTATTAGAATGTCACTAAGCAGTTAATAGCATGTATCTTACTGTAATTAGCATGTCACTAGCATGTCATTAGCCTGTCGTTAGCATGTCATTGTCATTAGCATGTAGTTAGCATGTCACTAGCATGTCGTTAGCATGTCATTAGCATGTAGTTAGCATGTCACTAGCCATAAATTAATGCTGCTGGTATGCCGTGTGCATTTGTGTGCGTGTTTATGTGCCCAATATCCACCTAGGACCCCAACCTGCTCCAGATGTAGGGGGCACTTGGTGATAAGATGCTCCCCAGACACCTCCAGTGTAGGATGGACAGACAGACACACACACACACACGCACCTCTGTGGCATATTCCATTCCAGTGTTTTCCAGAAGGGAGCGCCTCTTGTTTCCTTTGATAATTTATTTATGGAGGAAAGACAACACATGCTGGAGCCCCAACGGGATGCCCTCATTTACCTCTGTGTGTGTGTGTGTGTGTGTGTGTGTGTGTGTGTGTGCTGTAATCTACAGGGGGGTGGGGGGGGCAGACAGTGAGTAGAGATAGTCACAATGACATTGACAGTATACATTGTTCTATTGTCCTCTCTCTCACACACACACACACACGCTTAAGCCCAGGACTCCCTGCAAGTGATCTGCTCGTCGCACATCGAGCGCTTTGTTTGTGAAAATCGGCCACTTGTTTACATTCCAGGCTCTGGTTGCCTAGGTATCCCTATCAGTCAATGATATCCTTAGCCCCCATTGGTCGTCTCAAACGAGTCGCCTGAAGTTAAGACTAGTTTATAATCAGTACTCGCCCACTTCTCATCCGGTCGCCGACCGTGATTTCGTCTGTCGTCGCTACAAGGGGCTGAATCTCATTGATGTTCCATTGTCTGCCATCGCTACATTGCTGCTAGTCGCTTGCAGTGTGCCTGGGGCTTTACGCAGCCGCACGCACACACACATGCACACAAACACGCACGCACACACACACGCGGTGCTACAATTACAGCGGTAGGATAATTAGCACTTAGGCATTGGAGAGAGCGAGGAAGAAATAAAGAAGAAGAGAGAGAAACCAACAGAGACAAAGAAAATTCTGAAGGTGGTGCATTCAACTCAGCACCTACGTAGTGTGTGTGTGTGTGTGTGCGTGTGTGAGCGTGTGTGTGTGTGAGTGAGTGAGAGTGGTTGTGCTCGGAGGATGAGGCTGAAGACATTACAGGAGCAAACAGGACCCCTTGAATAAGCCTGAAAAGGTCACACACTGCTGGAACTCAATCACACGCTCTTCCCCAGAGCTCGCGCACGCACACACACACACGCCAGTCAGCCAGCCAGAGTTGTTAAGTGCCACAGAGTTAAAAAAAAAAAAACGCCATCTTGAATGTCTCATCTTGCTGTGCATCGATTAAACCCATGGAAACATACAGACAGCATGAAATATATTTGTATATTAAATAGTAGTAGTAGTAATAATAATAATCATGTATAACACACATATAAACATATATAAACTTGTATAACTTTAGAGGCAGCGTTAGTAATTCTCTAGAACACTTGCTAACTTCAAGCTCAAATAAAACAAATTCCTCCGAAACGCCGCCCCACCCATTAAACCACATTGAGGAGCCAAGAGCGTTGTTCGCCACATTGTTTATATTCATATTTAGGGAGCCAGAGCTGTGTAGAAGTATCCAATTATTTTTTCAGCATGCACAGATAAAAACAGCAGGATGGGAGGAGATACTGAATTGAATGAGTTTGACAAAAAGTGCCTTAGCTTACAATTGCCTCACTTAAACAGTTTGTGATATCTCCCCATGCCAAAAGGAGTTTCTACTCTATCCCAGTTACACCAGTAGGGGTTTCCCTGCAACATCATTTTACACGTTCATCATTTAGCGTTAGCCTACATATCAACATACCATCTTATATCCTCATAATAATAGCCAAAATACCAGTGGAGCACGAGAGTCGATCCTAAGGTAGACGAGGAACCCTCACCATAGGCAAGATGACCAGATATTTATCCACATTCAGGTTGTTGTAACCCTCTTAAGTACAATCAAAGATGGATGGGTCTCAGCAGATTGGCAGATCAAAAAGAGAACAACAGAAACCTTAGCCTGCCTCCGCCCAACTATTTCTCTCAGATCAATGTTCGCTGAGATTATAGTCTGTTGGCCCTGTTGCCATTAGCTTTCTGACAATCAGGACCAATCAGGGCGGGTTAGTGCGATGACATTGAAGTCAAGAGTGTTTCTAAATGGTGCTAAAGCTAGGTGATACAAACAGTTGTAGCAAAGCCGATTGGTTAAAAGCTGTCCAATAGATTCAATATTGACCAGAGGTCTACACCCAGTAGGCGGTAATCTTCACTTATAGAGCGTGTCCAGACCTTATTCACCAAGTGCATGTTGGTTACACCAGCCTAGAGAAGCTCCCTTCCAGCTGGCTCTGGAATCACCTCTCTTTCAAAGTTCTGCCCTCGGTGTGTGCCATACCAAAGGGCAAACGGCCAGCGCATGCAGAGGATTCCTCTTACAACCATCTCTAATGCTTGTGCAGGGCATGCCAAACACACGGAGAAGAAGAGAGCTCTCATCACACATAAGGTGTGGCATATTCAACGGTGGGTGTCTGCACAGACATGCCAGCAACATTTAGACGTTTCAGAAAGACGGCCAACACTGATATCCAGCCCAGGGGGATAAGTACGTGCTCGGCATCTTTACAACGCATGCTTCATACCCAGGACAAATACATGTGCACCTTCTAGGAGTCATGCTTCATACCAAGGTCACATGACTGCTAAGAGTAAGGCTCTGTAGTATATCAGTATATCAAATCATGTCTTGTCCATGTTAGATGTCTTGTTAGACACCTTTCAGGGCTAGAGTCTATAGCTTTAGCCCTGCCTAGCAGAATCCTTTGAAGTGATGCACTGTGCAATGGCCATAGGTGCAATTACAGTTTGAACCTTCATCTTCCGGCAGCTTGTGTAAACGGTTGAGTCAGTAATTTGGCCTCTTCGTTTCTCATCGTCTCCCGTTATCGATTGTTTCATATCGCGGGATTCCATCTTGGGAGAAGTCACTGTATTGCTCAGTCTATCCCCGAGTATCTCTCTGCCGCACGTTATCTTATCAAGCGGGGGACATTGAGCAGGAGGCTTCCTGAATGTGGACTCATATCTGAAAGGTCACCGTCACGACCTTGTGAAAGCAGTCTGAACATGAAAGCAGTGCTAGTGAGACAGCAGGCTCAGCAAGACAGAGTTTAGACCTAAAAGGTAGAGTAAGCGCTTGGAAGCCAATACACATTTAGTCAAATTCACCAAATATCAACTTACAATCATCTTGCCGTGTGAGTACTGAGAAAATACCCCAGTACTTCTACACAGTCCTGTAAACAGGAACATAAAGTGGTGCAGACCGCACACAATAACAATATCCTAGCCTTGCATGCATTTCCAATGTGTGGGGCGGCGCTTCTGAAGGAGTATCCTATGGCGATCCTATCCTAAGGATAGCAAGCGTTCTCCAGCACGACTGACTGTACCTTCAAGTACCTTCAACTGTTTCAAGGTCGCCTGCTGTTTAGTAGTTCTAGGTGTGCGGTCAGTCACATGATGTCCGAGTGGGCCTGAAAAGGCTGGACTGGCTCAAAACATGACATTTAGCCATAATCCATCTCTGAACCAACATTGGTGTTAAACAAGTCACATTTGTACCCAGATGTGATGTTATTTCTGGAATAGAACTAATCACCTTTGAGCTATCCCGCCACTCCCACCCACATAGCCAATCAAGTTAAGTGAAACGGAATGCTCAGCTTGATAGAAGAAAAGAGTCAAAAGTGAGAGTTGGACAACGGGACAAATTTGGCAGGCAACGTTAACGAAAGAAAATGCAAAACAGCAGCTGGTAATGCTTCAAGGTAAAGTGCCCATCTGTGTGTACTCAGACTAACGTCAGCGCTTCAAAACATTCATCTACAGCAACAGTGATGAAAGTGGACCTAACACACGAAAACACACAATGCAGCATATGGCCAAGCAACCGTGTTACTACAGTTCTATATGCAAGTGCCAATCCTCACCATGTTGGACTGTATGTGGTGGCATGGCATGCTACCACCTGCTTGTACGCTCTGAGACCACGTTGGTATATTTAGGGAGAAGAAAGAAAGCTTTCTCCGTGTTTCAACAAACACGCCAAGGCCAACCCCAAAGGAACTGGAACAATCCTTGTTGCAGAAACTGATAGTGTTTAAGAAATATTAATCTTTTGTATAAAATAAATAAACAAACTCCATTTTAAAAAGTCTACAACAACAAACTTACAAGGTTACACATTTACAAAGTTACTATTCTACCAGAAAAGACACTTTGCAGACACCTAGCAGCATTCTTTGTACCCGTACAAACAAACCAGAAGAGTATTTAATACCACCCTTGCACCTTTCACCTTGGTTTTGTAAGTGAAATGCGTGAGTGTTGCTGCCTGCTACAATAATAAGTGGCTGTGCTGACATTTGGAACAGATATGTTTTTGAAAAACACCTTCCCTGGAATAGCCTGATGTCTCTCACGTTACTGCAGCTTGAGTAAACCTTCTTCACTGGCCGTTACTCGCTCTGTCTCTCGCCACACGGTGTGTTTGTGTGTCTAAAGCACACACGAGATGTAACCCATTTCTGTTGAGCGTGAAACGCGTGAGAGCTTGAGGTCGGTAGAGGGAGCAGAACTAATGGCGGACAAGCATACTTTGCACAAGCAAGGCGAAATCAGCATGTTCCCTTGGCTAGCATATTAACAGCTTTCAGCATGCCAGCATACATTTGAGCTCACTGCTTTCCTTCAGCTCTAACGCTCTCTCATACACACTCAAATGCATGCTCGCGCACACACACGCACGGACGCGCACGCACGCACACGCACGCACATGCACACACGGACGCAAACGCACGCACACACGTTGTCAAATAATATATTAATAAATATATTAATATTGTGTTAAAACATTTGTTTTATAAAACACTGTTTTATAAAAATCTTAAAGCAAAACATAAAAGGCTCAAACAGCATCTCGACAACCTTTCCTCAGAACAAACTGGAAAAGAAAGCAGCGTGTTCCATTTTGTCAGAACGGACATTTAGCACTTATAAATCAAGGAAAATAAAGTATTACAGCTCCTCTCTGGTCACAATTTCCTACAAGCTATATTCCTTTTCCCTACAGGGCTAAACACCCAAACATAAACAGCACCATATAGAAGACCATTGTTGCCCCAACCGCTCTGCGCCACGGAAATTCTCACTCAGTCCTTCACATACTGTGCTTTAGGACAATGCTCAGGCAAGCACTGTACAATCAGTTGTAACTGTAGTCGTATCAGCCGATACCCAAAGTGCAGGTATCGGTATCGGGACTGATTAATATGGTTTGTGCCATCCCTGTTAGTGGGGCATCGGGGTGTTTACTGGCAATTACAACTGTCCAATTGTCACCGATATCGATCCAGCTATTTAAAAACAGTATTGGACCGATTTCCGATCACAGTATCGTATCGGTGCCATCCCTACAATACACACGCACACACACAGGGAAACAGGGGTTATTTATTATTCATAGCATTCCTGTTGTACCACACGCCAACCCGTGGTGACTACAATGCCATCACACAGCATTCATTAAACATGCACAACAGCCAGTAAACACCCAATGCCCCACTAACTTCACAGTTACTAAGGTAACCAGGGGTGGCACAAACCATATTAATCAGTCCCGATACCGATACCTGCACTTTGGGTATCGGCTGATACGACTACAGTGTTAAATTAAGTTGTATTCCTCAGTGTGACTGTGTAAGGAACCATCGGGCTTGAACATTGCTTTCCTACCTGTAAAATAATGTAACATGGGCTATATATTAATATATGGACATTTTACAATGTTGTCATTGATGTATGCATTAGTTTGAGTGGTTTGGTTTAAGTTGAGTTGAAAAGTAAATCTCTATTTTAGGACTTGGATGCATTTTAGAAACCTGCTGCTGGTAGTGTGGCCTGGGTAGGTTAGACATGGCTGATGCATGACAGTAGACCTACGCGTGTAAAATAATGTAATTGGATCAGCCCTATAGATCGGTTACAACTGTCCAATTGTCACCGATATCGATCCAGCTATTTAAAAACAGTATTGGACCGATTTCCGATCACAGTATCGTATCGGTGCCATCCCTACTTTGGGTTTAGTTACTACTCAGTTTCTGCTGTAGAAAAACACCGCTACCAGAATTCCCTCACTCAATTATAAAGAGACTTTTTATTTAAATTACGGTTATTAATTTTAAATGTGCTCTTTAGATCCATGCATGTAATTATAAGCTATATTAGGGCTGGGGGAAAAAAAAACTATACAGCATAGCATCACGATATTTCCCATGGCAATACTGTATCGATACACAGACGCCAAGTATCGCAATTTCATTATATAAACTGCACAGTTATTTTTATATTTATTTAACTTGGTGTATACAATATTTACGACATGTTCATGACAGTTAGTCGGCTTGAAAATCACATTTTGCAGAAATACAATACGTATATGTAAGATGAACAAACCAATGTTGACAACGTTTTCCTTTGGGGACATAATTTGAATAAAAAGTCACAAATTGCAAAACATCGCAATATTTCAAAACTCGCAATAATATCGTATTGTGGCATAAGTATCGTGATAATATCGTATCGTGGGGCCTCTGGTGACTCCCACCCCTAACCATTATATGCTGATCATATAGGCCTACTGCCGATTGTCTGCCAGCCCTGGTTAACCAATGCTCTTTCCAGTAGCGTTGCCAAGTCGACAGCTGTCACTCAAATATCTGGGCGGAACCTCATGTAACTGTGCAACATCAAAATGTGACCCTGAATGTTTTACACCCTCCTAAGTCTGGAGATACCCGTTTTACAGAGATACGCATGCATGTGTGAAGTATTCCTTTAATGATAAACAGCATCATACCTTTGAGGGGTTAGGCCTGTCCACTTTATCCGGATCTTTCTCACGCCTCTTCTCTTCTTTTTTCTTTTCTCGCTCCTTCTGAAATGGTAAACAACACAGTTGGGTGCAGCTTGCGGTTGAATTCAAATGCTTCACCAGTAACCTCGCGATTAAAGATACATGTATAAAATAGCAATGAGGTTATTTATGGACTGCCAAGTGGAGTTTCTGCCATTATGAATTTCAAGATAAAAACTTGCTAGAACTCTGGATGGAAATGACAGGTCTGCCGGGAATAGGCGGGCTGTGTACGTGTTAACACTATAATGCATGCTGCTTGTCCAATAACACAACACAACACCGCACTGGCAGAGTGCACATGCAAGGTGCACTGAGTAAATGTTCGTGTTGCAACCAACAAGTTCTCGCGCTATTCCACTACAGTATGCCATTATCAAAGCAAGAGAACAATGGCTTAGATGCAGCAACTGGCACAAACTTGAGCAAACAATTATTCATTCATTTTTTAACTCAATTTATTTTATCAGGGACCACTTACAAATTACATTACTCTCAAAAGAGAGGAAAGATTCTTTGTACCCGATTTAGCTTATAGCTCATTTTCATCTGAAGTCCCAAATACATTTTTCTATATCAAAACAAAACCTGATTCTCTTTCACTGTGGGGTGGCGTTCTGTGTTCTGGGTCACTAGTAGATCAACGATGGAGAGGATGGATAACGCGTTGTGAACACATTATTGCTGCTTGAGAAGTCAATGGAATGTTTTCACGCGTCAGGTTAATGAATCGGTTAGGCTTAAACCCTGGAGAGGAGCCAAACATCAATGAGATGAAGCTAATGACCATCAAGCCACAATTAGCAAAGCTTAGCACAATTCAGCCACGATTGAATAAAAGACATTGCATGTATTAGGGATCTCTGAGGATCATTTCAACACACACACACACACACACACAGTGGGCCAACAACACACCACACAACAGAATAACCTTCACAAACACGACACACTGTTGGATCAACACAACAGCCTCCCCTTTAGGAAAGCCCTCTTGGTACTCTGCCTCTTGACATTTCAATCGCGCAGACCGGGTTGGGGAGACCCGAGAGGCAGAGCGCACAGCGAGAGCTGCTGTGTTGACCTCAGACGGACAAACACTAAACAAACATCATGGCGGCGTCTGGCAAACACAGACCTCGGCCCTGTGGTCTGCGGTCGGAGCGGAGGAGGGTGCAGGCGGGGGCTCCACGTCGGAAGACTTCGGCTGAGGAAAGAAATGTCCGCCGCAGCAAAGGGAAGAGGAAAACAATGGGAAAATGTCAGCATGGAAGATCTGGTGCAGTCACCCCAACATCCACAAAGGAAGTATGTATACATCTTCAACAAGCCATTTTATTAAAAAAAAATTTGATTAAAGTGAACGTGATTGCTGAACGTAATTTGCCGCAGACTCACTGGTTACAGTCACTGTAATATCTCCTAATGTTATTTATCTTTTTCAGAAAACTCAGCAATAACATCAGTGTCTCTGATAGGTCGTCAAATATTTTTGGAAAAGTTCTTCCTAATTGGCCAGATGATTGGCCAGGCGTGATGATTATCCGGCTACGGACTTGAATGCATGACAATTCCGAGTTCCAAAATCGGAAATGGGAACAACCGTTTTAGCAGAAGTCCACTGTGTCTAGACACTAATTAAGAGATGCAGTGTGGTATGTGCACAAACGCACACACACCATGTTGTACGGGAGCTGGATGGGAGCGGTCAACAAATGCATTTGCCCACTTTGCCGTGGTTTCATAGGTGGGGGGCAAAAGTGCCCCCTTTCAATCCAAACACAGGTGTTTCATTATGGGTTCCTCACAACATTAGCTGCGTTTACATAGACCTATTATTCCGACTGGAATCGGGTTAAAAGCCCAACCTGAAAGAAAATGCTCTGTATAAACACCACGATCGGAAGAAAAACGGCTAACCCGATCGAAATTTGTTAGTTGCGTTCTCATGCGCATGCCTCATGTTAACGTTTTGTGTGATGCCGATAATCTATTCTGCACAGCTACTGTACAATGGATGTATTATAAGAAGGGTACAAAGTCTGGACAAATCAACTGCAACTCGGACAAATAAGTTAATGGGAGTTACGGTGACTTCATCTGGAGCCGTACATTTCTCCACCAGTCACACAAATAACCTCACTCTCTCACGTACCTACAACTAGAAGCTGGTTTTACCATTTACCATTTATGAGCTAGATAATGTGTTCATGTTTAACATAAATTCCGATAAGTTGTGATACATGTAAAGACCCGGTTAGGTGACATCCCATGTAAACAGGTAACCCGAAACTGTCAATTGGAAAGATTCCATTCGGAAAGACAAAAAAGTGTTTATGTAAACCCAACTACTGCCTCTGGTGGACAATAAACACAAACACACCCTCGCCAGGGCAACTGGAGCGCACGAGCTAAGGTCAGCTAGGCTCTCACTGCAGTGCGTTAGGAAGAAGAAGAAGAAAATGGTGTCATGACGACGGCGGACAAACGACCTCTATTAACCTGCTGGTGACCTTACGGGGGAAGAGGGTTGCAGCCCCACTTGACAGTCGGTCGCTAAGCTCCCAACTCCTTTCCCGCTCTCTAAAAACTCTATTTGGAAGGTTAGAAACCTCTCAAAGTGGGAATCCAGTAAAAGCCCCAGCACAAGTGGTACTCACCTTTTATAGGTGTCGCTAATAAAAGGCTCCATTAAGTATTCAATTATTATTCATTAATAGACATTACAGTGTGCTATACATTTCCAGAAGTAACCACGGAGCGCTGCTCTGCTTAATAGAGGCTTCTTAGAAGGAAAGTTGAGTGCAGTAAAGTTACTTACTGCATTAAAATGGACAGCGCATTGCCCCGCTTCACTCAAAGACGTGAGTTACGTTTGCTTTATTTTAGATTTAGCACGAGCAGTGTACAACCCGTTGGGGTGTGAAGGGCAGGACGCATAAAAGCTCCCCAAATGGCTTCCTGCTTGGTCCAAGGCCGTGTGCCACCGGCACCCTTTAGCTAGCATATTCTGTTAGCGGGAGGGGAACACAAACTAGCATCAATAACACCCCCCACCCCCCACCCCTCCTTCCCAACACACACACAATCTCTCTCTGTAGCTAGCATATTCCCTTATCGCGGGAGGGAAACAGCTACAAACATCAATAACCCCCCCACACACACACATAAACACACACACACCCTGTGTGCTACAGTACTGAGGGGTAGAGACCGGCGCTAATGCTTCTGTCTGAAGGCACAACAGAGGAAGAGCTCTCTCTGCGTTTCATCTCCTCCCCCTCCATCCCTCGACAGCCAGATCGCCCGTCTCCTCGCCTGCGATGAAACCACTTCAGATCGCTACCTGCATTCACCCCCCCTCCCCTTCCTAAGCGCCCCCCTCCCCTACACTTCCATTTGACGGGGGACTTGTTGTTGAGGAGTGCTAAAGAGGCACAGATGGTGCAGGTGGTTAAAGAAGGCTTTGGGGGAAAGCAGAGAGTGTTTGGGGCTCTCTGCCTCACTGTTATTCTTCTCAAGTCCACGGTTTACCTAATGGCACAGTAGTGTCAGTGCCAAGCTATTGTGGAATATATGTTTACCTTGTCAACTCCCTGAGGGACATTGGGGATATAGCTAAGCTGCCCCTTTCTCCATCCCACCACCTGGGACGGTTTCCATTTGCTGGCCACCATTTTGTGAAACGGGCTAACACTCATGGCCCGTTAAAGGTGTAGTCAGTGATTGTAAGCTAATACACATTTAGTTAAATTCACCAGCTAGTTTACCGTTCTCTGTGCATGCAGAAAAAACAACCTGGTGTTTCTACACAGCCATGGCTCCGTAAATAGGAACACAAACAAGTGCGGGAGTGTTTATGATTAATGAGTATACTTAAAGGCAGGGTTAATCTCTCTTGATATCTTCGAGCTTGAATCCAAACAGTATCACTCCGTTGCAGCACGTTTTTAAAAATAATTAATTGTCAAGCATAGTATAGTACTGCGGCTTTGTTGATGTGAGCGGTGTTCACCAGTTTGTTTGTATTCCTATTTACAGCAACATGCACAGAGAACCGGAAGATTTGTTGAATTTTACAAAAAGTGCCTTAGCTTACAATTGCCTCACTTAAACTATTTGTGATATCTCCCCATGCCAAAAGGAGTTTCTACTCTATCCCAGTTACACCAGTAGGGGTTTCCCTGCAACATCATTTTACATGTTCAGCATTTAGCGTTAGCCTACATATTAACATACCATCTTATATCCTCTTAATAATTGCCAAAATACCAATCGAGCACGAGAGTCGATCCTAACATAGACCAGACAATTAGCTTGCAATAGCTGACTATACTTTTAAGTGTTAGTTTAATTTGAAGGGCAGAGTGGGACATCAACACCTGCTGTAGCCTGGATTCCGATATCTTTTAACCTAACTAACATTATCGCTAAACCTACCTCACAATCTATTTTAGCTTAGCTAACAATTACTTCACGAAAACAAAAGAAACTATCGGCTGTAAACCGCAGCGACGTCTTGACGCCATGTGTGAATATCAAGCTGCGTATATATTCATCACACAATAAATGCCACTGTCGTCTTGATATACACCTCTCAACAAACAACATCCTGGTACATGGTCATTAAAGGACGGGGTCGTCAACATTAGTTTTACCCCCACAACACAAGTTGAGAAGGGTGCGGTGTGTTACTGTAGCATTCCCCCCATCCTCAGTCTGCCATAAGCAGCTCACACCACCCAACACCAGCCATAATGACTTGTTTTTAATCATCGAGTTGCAAGTCTGTGTGGGTGGCAGACACTAACCCACAGTATATGACTGCTGGCTGTATACAAAGATATGCGAGAGAGAGAGATCTTATGATTATACTATTATGCATGTGTGTGTATATGTGTGTGTGTGTTGACAGTGAGGCTCTAGCAATATGTATATCCAGTTTAACCCTGCACTGGGAGCCCACTGGGCATGACACAGACAGACAGACAGACAGACAGACAGACAGACAGACAGACAGACATGAAGACGGGCAGACAGACAGGCAGACAGAGGGGCTTTTAAAGACCACTCATCAGCCTTTATTGGATGAGTGGTGGAGGTGCTGGCCATGTCTGGAGCCGAGACATCTGACCGCTCTGGGGCCCAGGAGACACGGGGCTGCAGCCCAGGAAGGATTACCACATAGCAGCTGACATACATGAGCAGGCAGAGAGCCACGGTGGCTGGGCTGCTTTTTATGTGTTCGTTAATAACGTTATAGGTAGGCTGTGAGAGCTAGCTAACAAGCTAACCAGACGTAAAGAGGCTAGGGCTATCGACCAGAGCAGATAACTTTTCACAGAATTTCACTCACTGATTGGACGGATGTCTCTGACATTTCTAACCACTCTAAATGTATATATATAAAATCTTGCCTACAGCTTGTTCATACCCTTCCAGGAGCTTTGACATTGTTTCTTGCCTTCTTACGCATTCAATTCTCCTGGAGGCCAGGAAGCAGCCACGCCTTCAGGAAGACATACTCACTGGGGTCGTATATACGCCGCTCTTGTCGTAGTACTTCTTCCTCTCATACTTGTCCCGGATAAACACCTCCGCTGCTCTGAAGACCGGCTGTTAAGGGACCACAGTTGAGACACACCAACAGTACAACCAAGACCCTGACTTCTTCACGTACACAAGAAAGACACGCGAGGTGGAGTGCACAATATATTGACTCAGTATCGTTATCGCAAAATCACGTCGTGCAATATCATACCGAAAATTTAGCAGGAAGTGGAATATCCTGTTTATTTAGTGGAGAGATGTGTCCATTGGCTGTGTGGCTTAGTTGTGTTTGATTTAGAAAGAACAGTAAGATGTGTGGCTGAGGAAGTTAATGACATAATAGAGAGAAGAGATGGAAGAGGAAACATTAGTGGCCAAAAAGAATGCCTCCTCAGTAGGTTGGAATTACTGTTGTTGTACGAGTCCAATATGACAGCTGAACATGTGTTGCTTTGTTATGAATATATTTTTGATGCATTTTCCCCATAACCTGTGTTTTTACTTATATTTTAAAATATCTAAATTAATATAAATTTTGCAATTTTCATTATCAATATCACGCACCCCTCGCGTGAACGTGGTTCAGTCTTTGGTACCGCGGCGCAGAAGATCTGTGTGCAAAACCAAGATGGGTCAATATTGGGCAGTGCAGAACACAGCCGTACGATTTATTGAACACAAACAGAACCAAAACACAACATTCCCAAAGTGGAGAGCACCTCATCCCTTCACCGGCACCAGCATTCAGAGCCCTGCAAGCAGAGGCAGATCAATACCTGGCCAGCAGTAGCAGGCTCCAGCCAGAGGATTAGGTCTATTATTCCCATGGGAGACGTGGATCGTATATATACATAACATAGCAACATAACCCCTACACAGCAACTGCAGCGGCTATTACTATGAGATGGAAATAATTCATTCTAATGCCCCATGTGAGGTCACACACACACACACCTAACTGACACTGAATCTTAGTATCATCTTAAAGGAGGGGTATCATTCAACATCGACCTATAGG
>JAODUK010014426.1:0-10120 GCA_027564635.1 Typhlichthys eigenmanni | reverse complement strand
TTTTGCCCCCCCCCCCCCCCCCCCGGCTTATCAGCTCCTCTTTTCGTCAGTCAGAGCGAGTGATGCATCTCAAACAGGGCCCATCCATCCATCCAACGCCGTTGCCTCGACGACGTTCCCACAGCGGGGCGGAGCACCAGCGTGGTTTAAAGGTGTAGACAGCAGTTACAAGCTAATTGTAAGCTAATACACTTTGTCAAATTCACCAAACATCTCCTCGCATTTCACGAGCTTGCAGTTGTGTGTGCTGGAACCATAACTCAGTACTTCTACACAGCCCTGGCTGCGTACATACAAGCATTGAAACAAAGTGGTGAACACCACCTCACAACAACAACACTGTAGCACTACGCTTTGCTTCACAATGAGTTTCAATGTGCAGGGCGGTACTGCAGAGGGATGAAGTTTTGACTTGAGCTCAAAGTTAGCAAGCGTTCTCAAGAATGACTGACTCTGCCTTTAAAAGGTGGTCGAGCAGGAGCGGTGGTCCAGTAGGAGCGGTGGTCCAGCAGGAGCGGTGGTCCAGCAGGAGCGTAATTGTTTGAGTGTAGTAGAGAGCGTAAGGCTTCCTGTGTCTTCAGACAGAAACAGCCTACGTGACAAACACTGGCTGTTTCTCAATTCCAAGAACGCTAGGTACATACTTGTGTTCTTGAGAGGTACGTTCTTGTGTTCTTGAGAGGTACGTTCTTGTATTCTTGAGAGGTACGTTCTTGCCAAGTGTCCTTCTGAGAACGCGAGGACAGATCTAGACTGAGACGCATATTCTTGGCTATCGCTCTAGGCTATTGCACAATACCTAGGGATGACAACACTGAACGCTTGAAAGCCGGAGGCCTGTAAGCGGGACCTCGCATCTACGATATCTTGTAGCAAATTTTAAACTAGACTCCATCTTAATATATCGACCACAGATTTGAAGTTAAAACATATATTATCACTTCAAAAACCCTTAAACAGGCATTTTTTGACACAATAACTAGTATTTTGAAAAGTATAGCCAGTATTGTTGTTTGTTTTACCAACTGTCATTGCCGCTTGTTGATTCTAAATGCATTGTGGGATATTTCGGACAAGTTCACACACAAGTCACCACTGGATGCATCCTTGGTAAAAGCCGGTCATCAGGAACACTTTCTGGTATTTTATCCGTTCTTGGCTAGATGCCAACTTGTGAATTGGAAGATAACTTGGCTGTGAATGATGACTGTTTGCAAGAACAGAAAAGAACGCATATAGAGAAACAGCCACTAAACCGTCTCCTGTCTGCATTTCTCCCGTTTAAAAACAGGTTAGTAATGTGTGTAAACTGCAACTAAACACCAGAAATGTTACATATAAATGTTTAACCATTTTTTATCTTTGTTGAAGCGATTTTATTTGCTAAATGTGTAGTTTTAAGATATGTACATTTTCTGTTTCCCGTAATGGCTGAATGTCACGCCGTTTGAGTAAATGAGCAGCTAACGATGTCCACACTTGGTACTCCACGCGTGTAATTCTGGATCATTGATATCATTTAGTTTAATGTACATTTGCATTATTGTGAATCAATGTTATTCACTATATTTAAAATGGGTTATAGAAAGCTAAATGTTTGTTTTATAATACTTACTAAATTACTACTACTTACTTACTTACTAAATGTAATTGTTTTGAGCGACAAATAGATATATAGATGTATTGTGTCTAATAAAGACAGAAACAGCCTTTGTGACAAACACACTATACCATCTCCTGTCTGCATTGCGCCTGTTTAAAACAGCCATGTTAATCTGTTTACAGGTAACTCAGACCTGGGACCTGTAACACACACTCTAAAATATAACACCTTGAGAATGTAATAGGTTTAGCTAATGTTGCACGCACACACACACACGCACGCACACACACGTGCGCGCCTCCTATAATCCTATAGCGGTGTTATCTGCTGCTTTCAGACAGCTGTGGTGTTGTCAGGACGACTAATGGACTTCAGAAGACTGGAGAATGATGACCGCCAGCTCAAATGGGCCTGCTGATACAAGATAGTGTGCCGGGAGGGGGAGTCTTATTTATTGCAGCCCCCTGCTGCTGAAAGTATGAACATATGCCATTGTGATAACTACACAAGTGTCTGCTCGCTGTCTAACAGCAGGGGGCGATCACACACAAGCACATCATAGCACAAGCTTCTGTAGACGCACTGGCCGCAGAGCACAGCTCAAGGCGGAGCCTCAAGATGCTACTTGGGAGGGGAGGGGGGGTGCGAGGATGTATGAAAGCTGTTTTCCACTGGAGCAAGCTTCCAGACACTTGCTGGCTAGAACTATTACTTTTCATTACCTTTCCCTGCCTACTGCATCTCATGAATGCACTTGGGAACTTATTTCCTCCACTCCCTCATATTAAATATTTATCCCACTTAAAATTGCACTTTGACACTCCTGCTATCATATTTATCCATATTTTTTTTCCTCATATTTTTCATTCATTTTTTTCTGTGGCTTTTCAGCCTAATGCAAAGATTTGGAATTGCCTTTGTGTTTGAGATGAGCCACACAAACAAACAAATGCCTTGCACAATGGCACCAACACCCAAGCAGAAGCGCACAATCAGGAAATAGAAAAAGAAGGTGTTGTAGAAGACTTTCTATAGAGCCTCTTATAGCCTTTTTACATGTACAGCATTTAGAAGACGCTTTTACCCAATGGGACTTGCACTGAGTTCATTGGTCAATGGCTGAATAGTCAACTGACGTCTAATCTGTTAAGCAACACAGTCTTCCATGTTTAAATCCTAATCGCAAAACACAAAGTATGCCTAATTACTTAACGAAATGCCACACTCGCTTCTGAGGGAGCATCCTATGCATTGAAGGGGGAGGAGCTTCTGAGGGAGCACCCTATGGCATTGAAGGGGGCAGTGCTTCTGAGGGAGCACCCTATGACATTGAAGGGGGAGGTGCTTCTGAGAAAGCATCCTATGGCATTGAAGGGGGCGGAGCCTCTGAGGGAGCATCCTATGGCATTGAAGAGGGCAGTGCTTCTGAGGGAGCATCCTATGGCATTGAAGGGGGAGGAGCTTCTGAGGGAGCACCCTATGGCATTGAAGGGGGAGGAGCTTCTGAGGGAGCACCCTATGGCATTGAAGGGGAAGGTGCTTCTGAGGGAGCATACTATGGCATTGAAGGGGGCGGAGCCTCTGAGGGAGCATCCTATGCCATTGAAGAGGGCGGTGCTTTTGTTTTGATCAAATTCAAATATCAACTAGCTTTCTCTGCAATGACTGACTACACCTTTAAAATACAGCTGCCCAGGTATTAGTCACGTTTCCCAGGGCTCCGTCTTAAACCCAGTTCTTTTTATTATTTACCCTTTCTCGCTTGGTCATATTTTCAGGAAATTGGGTATTCAGCTGTACTGTTAACCTGAGGACACCCAGCTGTACTGGTGTACCAAGACACTCTTCCATACCCTTCCCTCTCTGATTGTCTACTGGAAATAAAATACTGGCGGTCCTTTAACTTTCTCAAATTTAATAAAACTGAGGTTCTTGTTTGTACTAAAATTACTTTAGCCAAACTTGACAATTTCCCCACTCACTATTGACAATTCCATGGTTCCTCCATCCTCGCTCAGGAGTCTGGGTGTCATCCGTGACATTGCTTTACTCCTGGAGCACACAATAATATCATTCGGTCTGCATATTTCCTTCTACGCAATATAAATCGCCTACGCCCGGCCCCCCTTCACTTCTCACAGCACTGCTATTCTCGTACATGCTCTGATTACACCCCCTATGGGCTACTGCAAGTCTATCCTCACAAACTCCTCCGGAAACTTCAGCTGGTGCCCGAGTCATTAGCAGAACACATCACTGCAGTTCTTCAGCTGCTTCACTCTCTGGCACCCTGTTAAACACTGCATCCACGTAAAGATTCTCCTGCTTACGTCCTCTCTTCATGACCTAGCACCTCCGTATCTCTGGTGTCATTGACACACCCTTAGAGCCTGCTCCTCTAGACGTCCAACTGCACCCCCTGCACACTTGACCACCATAAGGTTTGAAGCTCTCAGTCATGTTGCGCCTCGTCTCAGGAAGGCTCTCCCTCAAGACATCCGCAATACTGACTCTCTTCCCATCTGTAAATCCCTTCTAAAACCCTCCTAACCCCTTCGACTTGCATTCCAGTCTGATTATCTCTTCTCCTAAAACACATTTCATTTCATTGTATTCTCAGACTACTGATTAATACCATTGTGATGGTTTGCTAGTACTGTGTGATGCAGCGACTGATGCTTTTATTGTGCGCTGTGTAGGGCGCCTATAAATAAAATGCATCATTATTACTATAATTATTATTATTTCATGATGCAGGGTGTCACACACACACATTTCAGGATACTGGTCAGTCTGCGGTCTTCTGAAGCCTTCAGGCAGGAGTGCTTCATACAGCTGTTTGGCACGGGTGTTCCCCATATCCAGCATGCTCTGAGACAAGACAGAACAGGACACTGTGTGGGCATTTAACCAGAGACGTTATATACAGACAGACCATCTCTGAATGGAAATACCAGAGACGTGTGTGTGCGTGTGCACACACCTGGATCTGCTCAGGGGTCCACTGGTCCAGGTTCACAGACTTGACCCTGGAGATGTGGACCCCCAGGTTACGGTGGATGCCAGCACAGCGGATACACATGAAGACCCCCAGATTCCAGGCTGCCCACCTGGGACCTGACACACACACAGAGGGACAGACAGACAGACAGTTAGACAGACAGACAGACAGAGGGACAAGCAAAGAGAACAGAAACAGAGAGACAGAATAAGGAAAAAGGTGAATTATGGCATTTATTTACTATATTCCCATTCATAGTATAGCAAAAGAGGGTTGTCACCATTCTTGACAATTCTGAAACCAAACCACAAAAGCAACCTGGTGGGCAGATGGGCTGTACCTTTATCACGGTTGACACTGTGTGTTATTGAAGACACGGACATGAAGGCAACAGAGGGGGTTACTTGGCCAAGGCACTTAGCAAACTGCTGATCAAATGTGGCTAAATTCAACAATGGTTGACCAACACACAAGCGGTCCAGCTATAATGTGTGACATATTAACGCTAACGGGAATCCTGTGGGCAGGCTAGACCATGTAGAGGCATTGGCACTAGACTGGGTCCAGCGCAGTATTTAAAAAAGGTACAGTCAACTATTGCAAGCTAATTGTAATAAACTTCAAATTCTACGTCAAATTCACAAAGTTTCTCCTCACATTTCTCCATCTTACCGTTCTCTGTGCGTGTTGAAAAGATAATCTGGTACGTCTACACATCCCTGGCTCCGTAAATAGGAGCATAAACAAAGTGGTGAACACCGCTCACAATAACAAAATTGCCTTGCTTCGCAAAGCGTTTCAATGTTTGGGCGCTGCGGAGAGATAATGTTTTGATTTGAGGTTGCAGTTAGCAAGCGTTTGAGAATAACTGGCCCTGCCTTCAATGAAGTAATAATCAAGAGGCCTCAATCAAGAGGCTCATCCACGGGAAGCTTAGCAGAGGGCCGACGGCGTTTTATCAGCTGTGCACTGGCTTTTGCTATCGCAGGCTTTTAGATACGGCATCTCCTCTAAACACTCAAGTAACCTGGGCAGACAATGCAGTCTAATGCTTCATATAGAATATATTGGAAGGACGCATTGAAAGGTGCTCTATATGATATGCAGACGTTAATATAGCATAAGTATATACTATGTAAAATAGGGCTGCACGATTTGACCTAAAATATAAATTAGGATTCATTGAACATCGTACTTTGATTACATTAATGAATGTTTTTTTTCTGCCTTTGTTTTGCTTTTGTTTAAGTTCAGGCTCCATGATGCTTCCATTCAGCCCCCTAGACGGGCGGGGCAGAGTTACGTGAATACACCATGGAACTATAAATAGGGGTTATGTCGAACGTCACATGACCAAACAGGAAAACAGCGGTCATTGCTTCCGCTTATGGGTGAAAGTGGTGACATTACAGACGTTTGAACCAAACTGTCAGAGCGTAATATTCACTTTTAGGTAATCAGATTACACAACCTAATGCTCTTTTTATGGGTAAATCATTCTGACCGATACCCGACGATCATCAACCAACAATCTTAAAAGTTATTTGTAGAATGGACGAGTGTCTATGCGGCGGAATGCCAGAGATAATCACAGCCGTGCTGAACAGTATATGACTCCTGTAGCTGTACAAGTGGTCTTATTTATTTAAAAGAAATACGAATAACAGATGCTACAACTAAGAAAAACAAACATTTTATTGTACAGCAGGTCAGGACAATGTTTGTACATTAGCCTATTTACTTCAGTTTATTACGTTGGGTATGCCACACTGCAGACAATTATTGTGTAATATCTAGCCAACATTTATTTTTTATTTGTTTCATTATTTGTTCAACCAGTGCAATGAATCTGTGGACAGTCTATTCCGACGAGTTATCAGCTTGATCAGGCAATGGCCAGGCAATGACGTTGCTCCACTGGATCGTGCCATCCCCAATGACAACACACTTCTTCTGTGTGTGTTTTCATGTTCGTTTTCATATCAGGCAGGCTTGTACATTGTACATGTCAGTTTGTGTGTGTGGCTTACAAACTATTTATTTTGGTTTATTAAGATGCTGGTGCTCTATGACATTTAGTGGCAGAAGGTCAAATAAATTAAGTGGCATGCCAACAATCAATTTGAGCAGGCTATTATAAATACTTTCATGTGAACAATGATTTTAAATATTTTTGCACATTATAGGACAATTCATTTTAACAGAAGTTTTCTTGAACATACTCCATTTACAATTCTAAAATAATTATTTTCTCGTAAATGGTCCAACACTTTGTACAAGGAACTACTGAAACAACCAATGGCTCCCTCCTCTTCTGGCAGCCAATCAGGCTGGGGCTACAGTCTCGAGTTAAGCAGCACATTTATTAGAGACACTTTTCCCCCAGCATAGCGATTCATTCTGTGCTCATTACGGGCTCACACCTGCATATCGCTGCAGCATTCAGGGGTACCACTAACCCTGGCAACCTCCTGCACTGTCCTCCCACACACCTACAAATCATCTGATCTTAGGAACAGGTAGTGATGGAGATAAATGCAAATACGGTATTCAGATACGCACAAATAGTATGTTTTTCCGAATATTTATTTTGAACAAATATTTTTAAATATTATTTGTGTTCGGGAAGAAAAGAGTATAGGTGTATAGTAGCGAGCCCGGAGGACGTTTGTGCTCTGTCTGCTTTGCTGACGTGAAGATAGCCTACCAGTAGTAGTCACATACAAGTGAATTGAATAGAGCCGTGCTGAGCGCAGCTGGAATATAATCAACAGGCACAAAAGGTAGTAGGCTACATTGCTACGCCTGTGACGCACTTGCAAATATCACACTGGAGAAATACAGTGCAAACTAGCAAAGTTACTGTGCTTTGGTAGTGTAGCTGTTGTGGTTGTTTCAAATCGGATCTACACATGACAAGGCTTGAGAGAATGGCAAAGAATGGTAAGCTACTCCGTTTTTCAGACAGCATTCGTTAGCGCTGTCCTATCTTTTGACCACTCATTTGTAGGGCTGGGTAACGAAATATGATTGGTATCTACCAGACCGAATTAAAACGCAAATTTCAGCATCTCATTTCGGTGCCACTTAGACTAAATCTACATTAGGCCGTTTTTTCAGGGCCCATAAACTGTTGTGTTAAGTTGAGGAACTGTCCTTAAAACACTCACAGGAGGGGGGCAGGGTACCACCGTGTCAGAGCAGCAGAGCCCTAATGGCTTATGTACAAATCACTGAACCATTCAGACACAAAGACTTCTGGCTCATGCTCGCACGGATACACGTGCATGAAATACAAATATACAAGTTTGTGCAAAGCAGCGCTGCACAACCATTCAGTTCAGATTACTCACTCACGCCAAGGAATATTGAAAAACAAACAATTTCCTGTGGTGTGTACGTACACACACACACACACGCACACACACGCGCTCGCACACAGACTGACACAGACAGACAGACACGTATGCATACACGCTCACATGTAGACAGACACGCACAGACTGAGACATGCACGCACACACACACACACACACACACACACACACACACACACGCTCAGACTCTGACACCATACCCTGCAGCGTCAATGAGTGACAGCAGAACCTTCTAACTGTTGGGTGGGGGGGGTGGGGGGGTTCACCCAGTGGAGTGTGTGAAATTAAGGCCCCAGCCATCAACCTATGGACAGTGGATGAAGACTGACACACATGCACAGTCCTCTGGATCACCACTAGGGGGAGCAGGCAGGCCATGTATTTGTGGTATGCACACTGCAGACCACACACTGCAGACCACACACTGCAGACCAAGCACGCGCTGTGAGATCAGATCGGCCTGCCACGATAATTACTACATCGACTCATCGTGAACTATATGGAAATAACCTCAACAATATTGCCTGTTGTATTTACATGCATATTGCTGACATAAGAAAGTTGGCCATGTTGTGCCGCTAGAAAAATCCAGCATTGCTGGTCACCAGCATAAGGTATGTTATGTATGCTGGAACCATGTTGCTTAAGAACAGCATGACTATGCTGGTCCACCAGCTAGACCAGCATGAACCAGCCTAGACCAGCACTACACAACTGCATAATTGCAGCCAACTTCGTTTGGAAGAATAAATGCGAATATGTGCTATTTGTTGGTTACAGAGCCCCTTAGGGGGAGAAAAAAAAAGAAGTCTGGGATTTTTTTTTAAATGTATATATAAAGACTATTAAGAAAAAAAATATATTGAGATGACATTTTTTCACAGTGAAAAAAAAAAAAAAAACTAAGAAAAAAATGTATTGTGATGAAGGGATTTTTTTTCCAAAGTAAAAAAAATTAAATAAATAACACTTGATAGAAAAAAAAATATTGTGATTAAAATGTATTTTTTTTACATTGTCAAAAATATATTGCTGAAAGACTTTCAATTTTTTACTTAGTAAAAAATAAATAAAAACAGTTGAAAAAAATAAAATTTTACAGTAAAAAAAAAAAAAAAAAACACAGGAGGAAAAATAATATTGTAAATATATTAACAGAGCTTGGGAGGAATACATTTTATCCTGCACTAGGAAGAAATGTTTTATCCTTTATATGACAATGTAAAAAAAAAAAATTTTACTTTGGGAAAAAAAAAATCCCTTTATCACAATATTTTATTTCTTAGATTTTTTTTTCACCTGTTACTTATTTAAAAAAATGTAACTTTGAAAAAAAAAATCCCTTAATTACAAATTTGGTTTTTCTTATAGTTGATTTATATTTTTTACTGTGAAAAAAAAAAGTTTCATCTCAATATATCTCAAAAAATTCCCCCCTCCGTATATATTTAAAAAAATTCCCCAACTTTTTTTTTTCTCCCTGTGACCCATACAGCGGTGAAGGGGCGGGATAAATACTGTGCGCCCCCCCTGGCATCGCTCCGAGCCCCCACAGGGGGGCACGCCCCACTATTTGAGAAGGACTGCTTTAATCCAACAGGACATACCGGGGAATTAAGACAGTCCCATCACATGTTCCAATGTAGCTTTACTGACTTAAAATTTGGTCTGATACAAAAGGTGCTAAGATCAAAGATGTTAATAAACCTAGTAGATTAAAATACGTCCCCATTCTATTTTCTATTGCATAGCAAAATAAAAAGCAAGGAAGGAAGGAAGGAAGGAAGAACAGATAAACCTTTCTTACTTTGGAGGTGGGGACTGTGTATTTGTAGGAGACTGTATTTGTAGCCTGGCTACGCACAACTATTGCTCTCAGCTCAATTTTTTTTCGTGGAGATTACAGTCTGGAAATCCTGTTCGCGTTAGGGTTGGCACAGCCAATCAGGGTGGGTTAGTGAGATGACGTTGAAGTCAAGCGTGTTTCGGACTGGTGGTAGAGCTAGATGAGATGATCAAAACAGTAGTCAGTCAATCAATCAATCAATTTTTATTTATATACCACTTTTCATACAAATTCATGTAACACAAAGTGCTTCACACTACAACGTCATTAAAAACAATATAAAATGAGTAAAA
>JAODUK010014406.1:6088-27911 GCA_027564635.1 Typhlichthys eigenmanni | reverse complement strand
GGTTTGGGGTCCCCTGCTGAAGCTGCTGCCCCCGTGACCCGACTCTGGATAAGCGGATGAAGATGGATGGATGGATGGAAATGAATCACATTCAGACCCACGCTCTATAGTGTTTGTAAACTATTGCGACTTTGCCACAATGATGACTGTTTTATACTGTAAGTAGGCCTATAACAGGCAAGTTCTTAGAAGTCTCTGTTTATTTTGACCCGTGTGCTACAGTATATTGAAAATAGTGGTCCATGTTGTTTCATTGTGAAATAGGTCTATTAGCTCTTGTCCCCACGCAGAATCAAGCTAGTGATACTCAAGTCTTGGTTAACATCCCAGATGGTCATGGTGAGCTTTCTTGAGCTTGTCCACCGGGTCCCTCAGCCTTCCTCTGTCAACTCCCATTCTCTCTCTCTCTCTCTCTCTCTCTCTCTCTCTCTCTCTGTCTCTGTCTCGACAACCTGGCCACATGCACATCCTTACTTATGCAGATTGAGTCTCCATTTAAAAACATAAGGGCACGCAATATGAAGGGCCAACACTAGAGTGGTGTGTGTGCTGTACACCTCTATTTGCCCATACATGAAAGTCTTTATTTTGAAATGCATATTAAATACTTCACCTTTAGCCACGAGCTTGGCTTTGCTAGAGTGAATGAAATCAAATCAAGGGTTATGGAGCAAAAATAACAGCTGCTTGTTGAATTGCAGATGAAGCTGTAGTGGGTCACTAAACCCTCACTGGAATGTAAGGAAATGTAAGTTGAGGGAAGCATTTGCTATATAAATGCAAATCGTTCTGCTGAATAAAGGGCAGCCTCCCACGACACTAGTTTGATTAACATGCAATTTTCCAAAGCCCTAAGTAACCCTGCACAGCCTGGTTAATTGTTGCTTTTTGATTCCCTCAGGCTTTTCACTATGACCATAACAGAGAGATGAGGGAGGGAACTCTGTTCACTGTTGCTACGACAACACAAAATTGGTCAACAAGCAACCAAATGACATAATGTATGCACACGGACGGCACACATACGGTATACACACATACACTGTACACACACGCACAGATATGTACACATAGACTCATGCATGCATGGACTTCTTGTAAATACACAGTACGTTGTACGCAGGTAGACTCACAAACAGCCACAGAGTGCTCCTTGGCTGATAGCATAAGCATACATTGTTCTGGGCTGAGACACTCCGCTGCCAATATAGCCTTGGTCCTTTTTTGCTTCTGTGCTCAAAAATCAAATCCACAATTTGTTTCCGTTATGTTAATATGAAAATAAATATTTCAGGAGTGAGGCTGTACACCAAACATGGTTGTTTTTGATAAGGACGACAGCGCAGCAAACATTCGCGCAGCACAATTGAACTCCTCTGATGTTTCTCCTCTGATTATCTGGAAAGGAGAGTATTTTTAGAAACCAGGTGCTTATATGCTTTGCAGCGCTGGAGGTAGAGCTGCACGATTTGACCTAAAATCAAAATCTCAATTAATTGAACATTGTACCTCCATTACGATAAATGAACTACTTCTTTGCTAAAAAACACAGCATTGCTGGTCACCAGCATAAGGTATGTTTTGCATGCTGGAACCATGTCGCTTGAGAACAGTTTGACTATGCTGGTCCACCAGCTAGACCAGCACTACCCCAGCACTAACCAGTATAAACCAGCCTGGACCACCATGGAATTCATGCTGGTTTATACTGGATATTTTAGCAAGGAAGCTAATACAATCCTGTTAGCTGCCCTGGCTCTGCATATTTGTTTTGATCACGTTCAAATATCAACACTCACTCTTTCTCCAGAATGACTACTACTGTGTTGGGTACACCATCAGCTTTGTTTTGTCATTCTGTTCTGATTGGTTATAAGCACTCCAATCATCTGCAAATACCTACCAACTTTGTTGTCGTGATTTGTCAGTGGTCTAATCACCTGCTCTAATGAACTGATTGACATGACACTATGTTTTCTCAGGATAGGGGTGACAGTACATTGCATTGACATAAAATATAATGTTACATTTTTAACAATGTGTCGTTTTACTTGAAGGTCATTCGCCTAATATTCCTAATACATGTTCGTCATAACTAAATCACGGTGTGGTTAAGAATGGAGTCTTTATCGGTTGCCTAATGCTACATGGGTATGCGTGCTTTGCCATGTATGTGGAAAACATTAGGCTGATGGATAATGTGTGGCTTAGAAAGCTTACAGCGAAATAGGTACATCAGAAGAGCCATCAGTCACACATATTGTAGGCTAATGCATTAGCCTCTGTGTTTGATTAAAAAACCTCACAGGGAAACTTCTCGGATTTAAGCCCTTACGATAAACGTGCCACTTCAGCCATTCCTGATTCACATACAATTTTTTTGGCCAATTATGCTAATCAGGCAACTGCTTAATAGAGAGGATGGAGAAAACATGCAATTTTTACACAGGTCACATTAGAGACATTGGGTGTATATGTTCATTTCATTAAGGTATGCCAGTGAACAAAAGTTTTGTCTATACTCGGTGCAGTAGGACACAATGGAAGAAACCCTGAATGTAATAAGATACATGTTTACCCAAGAAAATCCGACTGCACTTTGGATATAATTACGGTGAATGTTACTGATGTGGGTGTGCAGGCCAGCAAACTTTTCCAAAAATTTACTCCACTGTGATATACTCCACCGACAAAATATTGTGAGTGTAGGCTACTGTAGCTCTCAAAATTAGTGGCCTAGCCTATACAGAACCATATTTTAGCATTTTTTGTGTACTTCTGAACAATTATTCTAGAAATATTAATTGGAATATCTCTCATTGATGTCTGTAAAACCCCATATATACATCCAAAAACTTGATTGATTGACTGCTTCAGGTAGCAACAGTAACCGTGGGGCACTGTTGTCATTCACAGGCTTGACAACGATGGTGCAAAGTGTCGTACTTGATAAAGTAGAATGTTTTCATAAATCGCAGTAGAAGCAATCAGATTCTTAACTTCGGAAAATACAATTTTATTACAGGTTTCTCAATTCTTCTAAATAAAATTAGCGTCATACTGTCTATGAAAAATAAGTATTGTCAGGCAATACTGGATTTGAGAAGTAGTATTGCCATGGCAATACTGGCAATATTGTCGGCGGCGGACATGTGTTGTTTCATGCAAACTATGCAAACATAGACAGCCCTGTGAAAAATATGACTTCATTACCAAAGTTATAATTGAAATAAAAGAAATGTAACAATCAACAAAATAGTTTTAAGAGTAACAATTGGTGTAAAATCTATAAAAATATGTTTGTTATTTGGTCATGTATTTAGCCTAGTTAGATACTGATCTAGAGAAGTCTCTTCTCATCCAACAATAAAAGGAGACACCATTGTTATTGCCTACTGTTTAGCAATATAATGTCAAGTAGCGCTTAGGAAAATGGTCGATCGGAAAAGAAATAATCAATATATCATATACAGTCGGATTAAAAACAAAGTCGTTCAAGGTGGAACATTGCTGCACAATTGCTGCACAATAAATATAATATTTACTCTTCCCTGACACACTGAAGCTACAGTAATAATGGCAACATTAAAGTGAAATTGCACGCTTCATACTTAATTTCAGCACGAACTACACACAAAACGCTTGGAGCTCTGGGGAAGGGGGCATAGCGCCTTCAAAATGTTTGATAGAGCAAGAGATGTTTGCTACAATGTATCATTAACCTCTTAAGTTCAGGGAGCTGAAAATGAATCGGCTTCAACATGTTTGTAGCATAGACTGTATTGTTTAGACATGAATATCAATTGTATAACAATAACTGCTGCCAAATATATTTTGCTACTGCATGTAAGATAGGCCTACAGTATAGGCCATTTGACATTATGATGATCGTTTGCTTTCGTGAAATACCTAATGATGCGTCGCAGGGAATTGTTGGATGACATATCTCCTTTCCTTTTGTAAAGGATGATCCAGTGTACCCTAGGCTAAAGGATGCAAGAAAGGAAGCATTGAAGCACCTTCCTTAGCAATAATAGAATTCAATCATGGCTGCGACTTAGAAACTTCCGGGCCATTCACTCAGTTAGTTCCTAAGCGAAAAACACTATTCGGATGCAGCCCTGATGCAGTTATCTTTTAGGCACAGTTTTTCCATTCGTGATGCTGTCATGACTGTCTCCTGGGCTGTCCTTGTGTCTCACTGCCTGCACTTCCCCTCCCAACCTGTGGATGTCCTCGCTGTCTCCCCTGCTCCATGTGTGTTTGCCACACCTGTCCCCAATTTGTAATCACCCCTTCATGTGTTAAATACCCTGTTTTCTGTCTGCTCTGTGCTGGATCATTTGTATATATTTCTTTGTCTAGTTGTGTCTGTGTTTTTGAGTTCTGTTCTGCAAACCTGGTTATCATTAAACCACCATACCAACAATATTCTGCCCTTGGGTCCTCATTATCACCTCTGAATGTTACAGATGCATCTACAGTATGTAGTATCTGACATAAGAAAATGAGACTGCAAGTTGTCAGTTTTGTATATTCCAAATTATTTCACTGCATATGCTGCAACTTTGACATATTTATAGCATAACAACTTTTTATTTTTTATTTCATCATTATACAGCTTGCAAAATAGCTGATTTTCTGACTTATGTTAATTAGTATCCTCTAAACAAACACATCTGACCCAGAGCCATGTAGAAGAAAGAGTCTCGCCAACAGAAATTTGAAATTCTCAATGTTAATGTGATTTATGAAGATGCAAAACGGTTACAGGAAGTGCTTGGCGGGCACTTGAACCAATACATTCATATACATAACTGCAGTTTTTGTAATTAGTAATCTAAAAAATGCATTGATTTTCATTTAGAATATGTTTTATGTAGGGTGCTTCTAGTATTTGCGGTAAACTTCTGGGAACTGTTGCGAGGTTCCGCAATCCGCCATTGCTGTGACAAAAACAGTCCATTGGCGTGAATGGAGTAGACACACCTCTCTCTTCTACATGGCTCTGGTGTGACGAGGTAGCTCTTTACAATAAGGCGCTCATTGGAAATGTTTTCTTTACTCTGGCAATCATTATCGCTTCTTAAAGGCCTACTTTAAAAACCACCACACACAAGCTAATCAATGAAGCAAAGCCACTGACATGGCTGGAACAATATAACCTTTTATTAACTTTATTGACAGTTTGAGATAATGTGTTGTTGCTTCTCTCTATTTAGTCATTCCTGTAATGTGACATGCAGGGGTGACAATAACACCTCACTGAACATGCAAGCTCCCGTCAGAGGGAATTGATTGATTAGACACTGAATTGTGTACCAGAAGGTGGAGGGAACCTTTTTTATCACGGCCTTTAGTAGGTCAATGATTGATATACAAATTTGACAGCGTTTTGCTGGATCAGTTTGCTATTGACTCGCCCATATGAGAGACTGACCTCGGGCTCAAGACTTCACTGTAGCATTGCAGTTCTGCTAGCAGTAGAAGGCAGACACATATTGCTCAGTGTGTAGAAACGCATTGGTGAATTCATGGTGGACATGATGCTACAGGTTTTATTACCTACCCAATGCAGTGAGTAGTCTCTTATCATTTGAGAATATAATCTAACCTCATCATCAGTAATTGCTGATTTGATTGGCTCTTCGCTCGCATCTACACCGTGGGAACTATTTTACACACCTTAATAGCTACAGTATGTGACCAAGTACCTTTTAACAATTACGAAACATAACGTATGCATGAATTGACTAATGAAATCAATACGCACATTAACACTGAAGTGCATTCTGCCACCACTTACCATCTCAATCATCGCAAACAGGTGCAGTCAAGGCTTCCCTTGTTGACAACAAAACACTTCAGCTATCTGCACCATGGGGAAAAGACCCTTGAACTAAACCACAAAAATAGACAGTTCTTTTTGAACAAAACTGTCAATAAGTGAAGCTAGATGATTTATGGGGAGCGCTGTAATCAATATTTCTTAGCCATGCCATACAGCACAAACCCTTTCTTACTCTTATATGAAGAGATAACCAGTTGTATTGGGAACTATAACCATCAGGACAATGGAATAATGCCATGGACAACAAATGGAATGTAATCACAATCAATGTTTCTGGAGATGCAGAAAGAAGAAAAGTACACATTCATCTTCTGCTTTAACTCTACAAATTGACTTGATTGCGAATGTAATGAAAATATAAATGTGTTCGCCCCTCCACCTAAATGCATTGCTATTGCCAGGCTTAAAGTAAAGACCGTATGCCTACTGAATGCATGAGCAAGGGTCACCTTGCAAGCATTAGGCTTTAACATCTTAGCGGAGGCTTAACTGTGTGATGTTTGCAATATGCTCTCTGGAAAACGAGAGAAGTTAACTTTGTGTATAGGTATAATAAAGGTGTGTGTTTAAGGTGTTGCTAACAGTTATGAAACCTATGAACAGTTAAAGTTTGAAACAGCTGTAATGATTTAACATGTATGAGCGTCAAATCAGAGGATGAAGATCCCATTAGCTCAGAAAACTCTGAGGTAAATTTGATGACCTGGGAGACTCAATAATGTGCCCCCCTACCCCCATTCCATCCTTCATCTCACAACTTCAAGTTCAGGGTCAAGCATGGTCTCATAAACGTTATCTGATTGGTATGAGCTTTCAAACGCTTAGACTACAATGAAATGAATCAGATGATAATATTGATGGAAGGTAAGCGGGCCTATCAAGTGAGGCAATGAGGGAAAAGGTTTTAAAGATATATATATATATATATATATTTTTTTTTTAAAGTTGACAAAGTCAACCAGATTAACACAATCAATTATACTTCTTACCTTTAGGTTTATGCAGCAGGAGAACGAAAAAACTAAGCTATCGTGGAGATGCTGAAAGTGTGGAAACTAATGCTATTTAACCTTGATCTTTGACTTTGAAATGTTATTAAAAGATAACATAATCCTAGTAACTAATTGCCACTGTATTTCCTAAATTATTACTGTATTTATTTTTTCTACATCAGCCCACTCACTAAAATCGAATGTCAAGGAAATGTTAATTTTGATTAAGCCACTTAAAGAATGAACACAATCATCTCTACTCAATTCAATCGTTTACCCTTTTAATTATGCAACAAAATACCATGACTAACAATATTGATTGGGAATTTAACCCTACACAGCTATCATCGTAGCTAGCCACCGTTCCTTAAAAAACAGCAAACCACATCACAAACACTCCCGTTTCTAATTCACCTGGGCATGCTTTAATCCTCGACAAACACAAGCACACTTTGTATTATAGGCTACAGTAATTGCATCCAGCAGTGCCCTTTTGCATTTGCCTTCCAGGGGTTAGTGTTATAATATGTAGCATAGCTGCTACTCATCTCTGCTGTGCTTCAGTCTCTATAGGACCCTGGGGAAATGTTGCATATGTAGATGCCCGTCAAAAAATGCCTTGTGTGTAAACCGCCTGGCCAGTATGGTTACAGGAAAATAGTATAAAACATTCATCATTCATTTTGTAACACTGAGGTTGAAAAGAAAAGGGAAAGGACACATCAGGAATGTGTGTGTAACCGAGACTGACAGGCCTTTCTCATGTGGAAAAATAACACAAATTCATTCCACAACCATAGCAAATCCTCCTGTATGCAAAATGCATGTCACCTACAGTAGCATAATAAAAGGAGTAAAAGGAGGACAACCCCACTTACTGGTGTAGCACTAAGAATAGACATATCCCTATTTTGTTTTTGAGAGAGCAAAAAAAGAGCTTATAGAAGAAACACCGCTCGCAAACTGACCCAGATAACGTCAACAGTGGGCTGCAGTCTTGAGGGGCAAAGAAAACAGCCCACAGACAGAAGAGAGAGAGATGCAGTGTGTGCCTGTGAGTGTGTGTGTGTTGGAGGGGGTAGAAACGACAAAA
Source organism: Typhlichthys eigenmanni (assembly GCA_027564635.1). Classification (NCBI taxonomy): domain Eukaryota; kingdom Metazoa; phylum Chordata; class Actinopteri; order Percopsiformes; family Amblyopsidae; genus Typhlichthys; species Typhlichthys eigenmanni. The sequence continues at coordinate 19,975 of JAODUK010014406.1, read as the reverse complement.
AAAACTGTTCTCCTGACAGAAAGTTAGCCAGAAAGCAAAAAAGAAGGGAGGTGGTTGAATATGTGAAGGAGAAAACTCTTAAGGCGGAGGAGGAGTAAATTGGTAGGATAAAACATGGTGCGCTTGTGACGGCTCAAACTGTCGACTTGCAAAAGGGGAGTTTATGCGTGTATGTGAGCAGGCGGCGTAGCTAAAGCTTGCTCCTGTGTACCGCCCTCTTCCCCCTCAACACACACGCACACACACACACACACACACACACACCGTCTGGACTGCACCATCAGCTTATTGGCGTAATCGTCTGAAGAGAGGAACACAAATGTGGCAACCCGGGCTGTTCTCCCGACATTGTTAGAACATCTGCAGTTGGTGCAGTTCTATTTCCACAGTGCCTCTTGCTTGAGCTGAGCAAAGTGCTGGAGTAAGATATGTAACAATATTCAATGCTACGATGGTTTAGAAACTCACAATACAGTAGGCCAAAGTAAGCCTTTGCAGATGGTTGGAATTCACTAATGATTTTTATACATGCTGTGCCTTTACGCTAATTTCTTTACCTGACTGATCTCTTTCTCTCAAAATGGTTCTTAGCTCAGGGCCCCCTTCTGAGTGTTATGTCCCGATAAACAGCTTTATTTAATGCTCATTTTGTTCATGTTGATATTATGTGATTATGGTAAAACATATATTTAAACTCTGAATTAAATCATGCTGATATATTATAATAATATACTACATTAGATTGACATGAAGATAAAAAACAACTATATGTGTTCATGGATGGGATGGGGATATTGGAGATTGTGTGCGGTTACTCTTTAATAAATGCTTATTCTACTGGGGTTGTTCACAGGGAATTAATTTAAAAGAAATATTAGTCTCCTGCTTCCTTCTTTTGGCCCTTGGAAAAAAAACAGCATCAGCCGATTAGCAAAGTTTAACATCTTTAGATTGACATGGCAGTCAATGGAAAAAAGTTGCTTTTGGCACCAGATCGTGAAATGGCCACACCCATATCGTGCAGGGGCCATCCCCAAACTATTCCCACAAAGTTGGGAGCATGAAATTGTTCAAAATGTCTCGTTATGCTGAAACATTAACAGTTCCTTTCACTAGAACTAAGGGGCCAAGCCCAACCTCTGAAAAACAACCCCACACCATAACCCCTCCTCCACCAAACCTTACACTTGGCACAATGTAGTCAGGCAATGCTTTACACCACTGCATCCAACACTTTTCATTGCACTTGGTGATGTAAGGCTTGGATGCAGATGCTCGGCCATGGAAACCCATTCCATGAAGCTCTCTATGCACTGTTCTTGAGCTAATCCGAAGGTCACACAACGCTTGGAGGTCTATAGCTAATGACTGCAGAAAGTTGGCGACTTCTGCGTACTGTGTGCCTCCGCATGTGCTGAACCCACTTTGTGATTGCATGTGGCCTATCACTTCATGGCTGAGTTTCTGCTGTTCCCAATCGCTTCCACTTTGTAATAATACCACTAACAGTTGACCGTGGAATATTTAGTAGTGAGGACATTTCCCAAATGGACTTATTGCACAGGTGGCATCCTATCACAGTACCACGCTAGAATTCAGTGAGCTCCTGAAAGCGACCCATTCTTTCACAAGTAGGCTGCATGCCTTAGTCCTTGATTTTATACACCTATATAACAAAGACAAAAATGTGACCTGTTGTGGTGGGGAGCTTTATTGACATAAACCTGTAGGGCTGCAGTAATGCAACTGGATTTGTGACTTGTAAAACTATTCTTGAGCTGGTTTTCCCTCATGGTTTTGCACAAAAAGCAGGAGCCACACCCCTGTTGTGGGCCATGATTGCCTCAGTCACAACAGTTTAATAGGGACATACATCATTTTTTATAGATAGTTCTGTTAAAATTGTAATTTTAAAACAGTTAAAAAACAGATATTTAATGTATTGAAAACAGATAATTGTTTTTGTTATATCACATGACACATGTAAATAAACAGTATCTGGAACATATAGGAAATCGTATTCCATTTACAATAATATGATTTCTTATAATTTTGGTATACAGAAAAATAATAGTTAATTAATTGGGGAAAACCGTAGAAACACAGTACATTTATTTTTTACAGTGTACTTTAGCGATGATGTGGAAAAACCTATTTTTTTATTTTTTTTATTGTGCATGTAACAAACGGCAGCCTGTCAAAACAATTACCCTCTCATCTGAAATCCCATATACATTTCCCTGGACAGGAAATTGGAGTCAAAAATGTCAAGGTTGGATTTCGGACAGAGATTTTACTCTTCCGTCAAATTACACCCAGCTCTACAGACATCTCCGTTTAATGGCAGAATTTAGGCCACTTTAATAAAAATGTTCAATTTGACTTTGGAGTCACAGGCATCATTCAGTGCAAAGGGGGAGGAAACAGTTCCCAACTGACCCTTGCTATAATACCACAGGGGACTTGTGCCAACCACCCCACCCTTCCTTTATTAGCAGTATCCCCAGATCTCCCCCATTCGGGTAGAAGTAATGTGGGTATATAAAGCCTTGCCCTGATGTGACTCTGAAATATATTAGCTACTGCCTCAGAATCAATGGTACATTCCTGAGGCTTGCTGACATCTTGTCACAGCAGCAGAGAGGAGATCTAATGTGGAAGTGTGGTACCCTTAAGGGGCTGGGGGGTTAATCAATGGTTTAAATCATTGATTAAGATGCATTGCTGAAAGAGAAACTGTGTCTAAATTAGTTCAAGTCAGCAGACAAAAGCCGCTGGCTTTTTGAAGTAAATGTGTGTTCATTGCATTAATTGTGTACATTTAAATAAGAATACTCCACTATAAGGGATGCATTTTAGCTGGATAAGTAAGAATAAAAGCAAACTTAAATGAAATGGCAGTTACAGTAGGTTTAACAACAAATGCCTTTCGTATTTTCAGTCGTTTATGTAAGCAGTGAACACTGCGATTATGGCTTTTTTTATGCAGACGATCTTGCCTGACGTCGTTACTAAAACAAAGATATCAAATGTTCTGCAAATCTAAAGTGAAATACATAACACGATTGTTTTGACCCAATTTAGCACATCAATGCTGCCGCGGCAAACAAACCATCATTCTTGTTGGGTTTATTGTCTGTTGCGGCACAAATAGGAGCTTTGCGTTTTAACGCTGAGCAGAATGTGTACCAATTGTGTGCGTGTGTGCGGTGCACATATGCATATTAATGACACTTTTACAATGTTATCCTACAAAATGGATAGGCACACGCAACATGATACAGTTGCTAAAACATTTCTAAAAGAATGCTCCCATAATTAAATAAAATAAAATAAAATAAAAACTAGAAAGAAATGTGATGGGCATGAATACAGCAAACAGATATAGCTGCCCACATACTGTGTCTTCCCTTTGCCTGCCAGAGTGCTTGGACTGCCCTACAAGGAATGTGGTCTCATGAGGGGACAATGATCAGCACGCAAACACATTCCACCGTGTTGGCAGGCTGGTAATTAAATATCAGATCTGGGCTTGGCACCAGCATGCAAATGCAACTCCCTCTCTCTCCCTCTTTCTCTCTCTCCCTCTTTCTCTTTCTCTCTCCCTCTCGCTCTCCCTCTTTCTCTCCCTCTCTGCCTCCTCTCTGTTCTCCCCCTCCCCCCAATCCCTCCCCTGTGCATGTGCGATGTCAATCAGCAGAGAGGAGGCGTTCTCCAAGGCGGTATTAACCTTTACGGTTGTCGCTGTTGTTGTTGTTCTGAGGACACAGATATGAGTCCACGTCGCGGTCCCCGTGGATTGCTGTCTTCGCCGAACAGCTCATTCCTCGGATTTGCTTCAACAGAGACAACAGAGACGACACTGGAGATGAGAATGTGTGTGTATGTGTGTGTGTGTGTGCGCGTGTGTGTGTGTGGGGGGGTGACGGACATAAACAGAAGGTATCATACAGGGCTTTTGTGTGTGTGTGTAGGGGGGGGGGCTCTCAAAAACTGACGCACCATAATTGTGAAGCTGTCAGTGAGTGAGGGGGTATTTGTCCTTATTCTTCCATTGGTAGTGATAAGGTACAGTTGCAACACACACACACACACAGGTTTATTAAATTCCCCATAAAGCCTATCTTTGTGTGGCAAGGCAGAGGGCCCTTTGTTAACATGCCAGTTTTATAGATGTGTGAAAAGGCCACATTGGCTGTTGTTCTCGTGCAGATGGACTCAGTATGCTCTTCACTGCAGAGGACTTGTTAATGATAATACGGCAATTGTGCTGCGCTGTGACAATGAGCCCATTATCGGCGTTCCCTTGTAACGCGCAGTGCAAGGGACCGTACTTGGTGACATTGCTTTGAGACATGACGGCACACGAATGACGTTTCACGCGCATGCACCAGACCAAAAGGCGAACATCGTTTCTCTGTTTTAATAGCAGATTCTGGATCATGTGGCGCATCGTCGTAATTAGACAAAGGAAAATGCATTAACCGCGTTGCCTTTCCACTGCAGCGTTTCCTCTTTACCCTTGTGATCCCTTGGCTTCAATCAGACTGGACACGGTGTGGCTCTCCGCAAATAGCTGTGCATAAATAGCAGGCATTGTGTCCTGATTGAGGTTGAGGAGTCCCCTGTCGCCCACAGCCAGGAGTGTATCAGGGACAATCACACCGTCATGGCTTACGCTCACACAGCCTGAATATAAGCAGATGAGCCTGTATATACAGTAAGCAGGCAAGGGAGACATGCTGGGAATGAATGGACAAACAAGAATGAATGCATGTAATGACACATGGCATGAGGACAACAAAAAACGGAGAGCTTTTTAGTTGTGCAAATAAAAATGAAATAGGAGACAAATGAGGGAAAAAATAACTGAATATTTAAACCAATACTACGACATACTGTAAAAAATGTTGCGTTACATTGTGAGCTGATCTTATTTGAAATAAAGTGTAAATATAACATTGCTGTTTAGATTGTATACAAGCCGTGCTATTTCCATCTGATTGTCTGCTTCCATTGCACATGATGTTAAGGAGTCACATTCACAATCACTGTGATGTCTTCATGGTGTCGAGTATGGTTCAAAGCTAATTACAGAGCATCTGCAGTGCATATGGTATCAGAAAACAGCTATAATTAGATGTACAGTACACAATGAATGTCAAACCAGTAGACCTATGTCTATTATTAAGCATCGAATACCTTTTGCAGAAGAAAACGGCAAACGCTTGGGCCTCCTGATTAAAGGTTTGCATGCATTTGTGCGTGACCTTAAAATGTGTTTTCTCCTTTCTTGTTTTAATCTCATCTCATCTCTTCCCTTCTCTGTTTGTGCCTCTGTGTTTAGAAGCAGGTTTCTGAATAATGGTCGATTCATTAAGAGTCTTTCGCTATCTGGTTCTATCTCAACAATGCATTCTGGAGATACGCGCACTGAATATAAAGGGGGCTTGATCACACACTAAATAGGAAACGTCTTTGTCACCTTGTCAGGTTTAACGTGTTGAAAGTGTTAATAAATTGGGTCCAAGAAGATAAGAGAAATGTTCACGCGCATTAGCGATTACAAGCTAATGGCTGATCAGAAGCTGCCATGCTAATTAAGTCCGCTGAAAACAAACGTATCAATAAGCAGCAGCTAGCCCTTAAAGACTGAGGGATTTGTCAGGTTAAACCTCATGTCCAGATATACAAACCAGAACAACACCACCCCGCAGCTTTCCTGTCCGTGTCTGCGGAGGAATTGGTGTGCCCTTTAAAGAGACTTACACTTCTGACCAAAGAGATACACTGTATAATGTCACAAACCACCTTATATAATGAATCGATGCAACTTCTGTGTGTTGCTGCCTCCTCTGTCTAGCGCTGCGCTCCTTCTCTATAATGTTGACATTTGGCTCAAAGCCGATCGATCCGAGCTGGGAAGGGGAACTACATGCCTGGCAGATTGACATGGGGTAACAAACCACAAACTCTAGGGATTGTTTTTAGGCTGAATTGTCATGATCAATAATTATTTGACCTCACTTACGGTCTCATCATCTCTAGAATTATACCTATAACATACCTAATATTCCCCAGTGCAATGGTGAGGGCTTTTTGCAACGCTTGTGTACTGTATATGCAGCAGATCATCAATAATAATTTTGAACTCACTGTTTTGGCCATTGCTGACTGAGATCGAGATTATGAATGGTTTAGCAAAGGCAACACATATTCCTTAGAATAACAAAAACAATGCCCAGTGTTTGAGTTGTATGGAAGAATTATTGAACTATACTGTATAATGTGATAGAGTATCACAGGTTAACTTCACTCATACACATATCGGTGTATTTCTTATTGGCTAATAAATTGCAAACATTTGTGCTGTGGCACAGGCCTGCTGCTAGTTGACTCTTGCCATGTGAATATGTACAGGTACAGACCCTGAATAATGTAAGATATATTCCACTAAGGTAAACTCTTGCTTTCCTTTGACGGGAAGCCAAATCCTTAGATGCAGGAAAACACAGTGCACCATCGGCTTCCTATAGTTACCTGAATACACACAGCTGAACGTATGAAAACCCAATGCAGGTAAAACGCATTTCATATCATGCTATACCCAGTTAGTGTAAAGGACGAGAGGTGGAAGGAAAGGGAGCAGGGTGGGGGCTTAATGTCAGATGGACCTGGCAAGCCTCCATCCAATATCTGAAATGAGAATGGGTACAGCTGATGAGTTGTAAATCAGGCACGCCGAATGTGGAAATCAATGTGGCTGTGTCAGATTTAATGTCACATTTTGTTTCCTGACAGCTGCCTGATTGAAGGGTGGCGGAGGGGTGTGTGAGTGTGTGTGTCCGGGGTCAATTCATGCATATTCAAAAGGGGGCGGGAGCACTCGCGTCACTAGCCAAAATGTTCCGCTATGTGATTATTAACAGGTGAAGAGAAGCTCCACGCATGAGCTCTTAGTCCTTCAAGGAGAAAATAGAAAAAGATTCTCAGTGTAGTGTGATGAAGAAAATGCGAGTGAGAGGCAGGGTAATTGCGTAGATGGCGTATCCCCACCAAAAGAGATCATTGGGAAAGATGCAAATTGCGATATGAATAGAGATCGTGCCTGCTCCCCTGACGGAGGCGAATACATTTGCCTCTTATTTGCATGTGCGTGAACAACAATTCTATTTGGCTTTGGCACAGTAGGGTATATTTTCACACTTTCAAAAGGCTTTCATGGTCACGTTTAAAACGAGAAAAGAGGATCAAAGCGAACACATTTACATCTTTGTCTATTCAGACATTCACATATATTTTTGTCTCCCTAAGCAATGCATTTACCATTTTATGGGGATGGCTTTCTCTTTTAAAAACTCAATATTCATTTAATAGCTGCCAAAGTGACAGCGTATGCACTTACAATGTTCTGCACTAAATGAGAATAATTGTCAGTTAATTTGTCTTCTGCAGAACAAGGTTACTTACTTTGGCGCACACACACACGCACGCACGCACGCACACACACACACGCACACAAGTTCCACACACGTATTTCATTGTATGCAGTTAATTACCAAGGACTTCTGTATATCCACGATGAAAGGAATTTACTGGAGACACAGCACAGCTTGTTTGCATACAGATGTGTACCCTGGTTTTACAATTGTAGTCCATTGTTAATCTGCAGTTTTTTCTGCTCAACAATGTTTGTGACACAAATACATAATGGTTCTTCAGCGAAACGGGACATTGCACAAGCCACCCCTGTGATGTAACCAACACTATAGGTATTTATACAGTAAGTTTTTTCGGTATTGTTTCGTTTCAGGGAATTCCCGAAAAACGCATATCAAAATCCTCCCCTGCCCTCAATTTTAATTTCTGCTAAAGCCCAGCTGATCTCAAACAAATGTTTACTTTACAGTGTGTCATTTTATTTCCACTCACATCAAATTTGATGTTTCCTGAGCTGTCTGTACTACAACCCCACACACACACACTGTTTGCCTGGTTTTCATGTGATAGAGAGGGGGAGTAAAATCTTGGCACTATCCCTGGGCAAGCTCAGAGCGCTGATGGTGCTGGTACATTATGGGGGATGAGCTGGAGGTTTTACTGCCCTGAAGTGCAGAGCGAACTCCCCTAACCCTCCTTGGAATCGACCTGCTCTTTCTTTTTTATGAGAATCCAAATGCTTTCAGTGTTATTGAACTAGCATGTGACTGGAGACTGCAGGGGATGCAATGTTCCAGTGGCAGGATTAACATGCACATCATAATCTCTTAACATGCGTGCTGGCTTTGAAAAAGCACCAGGAGATGTATGGGATTGGACCAAGATGACTAGAGAATGCTGATGTTTAATTATTATTATTATTATTATTATTATTATATTTTAAAGTTGCCACATAATGGCAACCATGTTCCCATGATTCATATGTACAGTATGGTGGAACTTTTGAAGGGCTTATAAAAACCTCCCAGGCTGATGTAAATTTAAAAATCACTATGGCTGTTACGAATAGAGAGAAGCGAGTGTGGTTCATAATTCCTGAGAATTTGACACTCTGGAAATATGGAATTCCAACCCAGCCGCAGTGATATATTACCTTTTAATACACAAGTCAGTTATTTGAGTCTTGTTAGCCGAGAACAAGTTGTTGGACATTGTTGGAAATGGACCTAATTACACCATGCCGTGTCACACATCAAATGGCTTGGCTGCAACGTGGAAGCTAATGACATTTTCCTCTGGAACAGTCTTGTTTTCTTTGCCAAGCCTATTTGCTGGAAGACATCTGACAGGTGGATATGCAAGTAATTATTATTGAGCTAACCGCCGCACGAAACCTCACAGTGGTGCATCAATATTCACACTCTGTGTCACCCCCTTACTCTAGTTAGGCTACTCGTGTTTTCTGTAAAGAAGAAACATGCTGTCATTTGCAATGGACATTTAAAGTGTGATGGATGTTGAAGGATTAGTCTAAATGGTCCTCTTTCAAACTGTTTTATGACTGGGAATGCAGCCCCATACTGTATCACCGCACCTTATATAGACTACAGTATGGCAAATGCAACTTCATATACAGTACGATACATAGTGTGTCCTAATTCAAATTAATTTAAAGCTTGCAGCCTTTTCAGTAAGACGAATGGATCTTCTTGATCGCTGGGTCCAAAGTGAAGGTCTCCTATAAGCAATCTTCTCGCAGGCTTTCATTAATCTTTGCCCATTGAACTTCTACTGTATAAGGGCACTTATACACACACACACACACACACACACACATTAGAACGTGCGGCGCTCCTACCCTACGCCTCCTGTTAGGGAGCAGGTACAGCAGGAGACGTATTTCAATTTAATCACACTGTTTGTGTACAGTAATTGAATCTTGTTAGTGTACAGGGAATGCAAAAGCAGATCTGATATAGTGGATAGGCTGAAACAACAAATGAGATTACACGGACTGGAGCCTCTACACACACAGTGAAGCAAGACGCTGGCTGAACACGCTCTTAGCCCAACATGAGGTGATGCGGCTGAACTACAGGACAGATATATACCCTCAACACTTGGGGACAATCGCTGTTTGTTGTGGGCCCAGGCAGGGCCGCCATGTGTCTTGCTCGTAACCCGGGGAAAAAGAGCTTCTAACATCCCCCCTTCCTCCCCAAAACACAGAATGATATATGCTGTACAAATACATTGTATTCAATCAATAAAACACAGAATGATATATACAAATACAATGTATTCAATCAATAAAACACAGATTGGGGTGTTTTCACACGTTTTTAACATTGCACACATGTTGCTTGCTCTTACACCAGTGCTGTATTTCATGTGGGGCAGATGACTCCACTGCAAAAATAAAGACAACATGAAAAAAATGCTTTTATGTGAGTGACTAATTCTGTCCTTGTTGGAAGCACCTACCAATCAAATGCCTCATTTCAGACCAGACCTCTGTACATTTTAAGACAATCTGTAAAAGGTACAATCTATAAAAAGTACATCTAAAATTGAGTGTCTGTAAAGATGGTCAATAATGCTGTTGGTTATAGAATGTTATCTGACTGCTAGCTAATGTTCTTGAAGTAAATCTTTTAATCCTTCCAAGCATTTAGACCTGGACACTTGAATTGAAAAAGGATGGGTCTAAATCATGTGCAATACCAATAAGGTACCTGCCTTAATGTCTCTTTTCAACACAGGTACAGTATCGTATCTGTACATTATTCAGAGACGCTTCAGCACTTGTTCCAATGTATTCAACAAAATGGTGCCAATAAAGCAACAGGAAATATCTTCCGACAAAATTTAAATTAGTATTTTTTCAAACTGGCAACGGCACTTTCCATTATTTCGTTTGTCGGGTTCAAGGAGAAAAGCCAGGAAAACATGCCATCTTCTTGCAGAGAAAATTGTCTGCACCCTTGGCATAGCGTTTCAAATAATGAATAAATAATCCAGCATGCTGTTAGCCTGGGGGGGATAAAACACACACTATTAGCTTCCGTCCAAACAAAAAATCCCAACAAAATGGATTTACCAGTATCTGCTCCAGATGGTAGCATCGTCCTCTATGTGTCAGGGCTGTCCGGCCTTTAGCTGTGGCCTGCACACGCACACACAGAGGCACGTGTGTGTGCATGTCTATTCAAGTCTCTCTAATTTCGGGGTTTATTTATTCATTCCTTCCCATCTCGGTTTCTCGGTATCACTACTAAATAAAGGGAGCCTATAGGCTCACAACACAGCGAGAGAAAGGGTTAAACATATTGGGAGTGTTGATCGGGCCTATTGCACCTGTCCGAAGTCAATAGGCTACATACACAAAGTAGGCTGGTGGCCAGCGAATGTACTTAACGTGAAAACATATACAGCTAGTAATTCAGGACGTTTATATGTTGCTTGCCTTTTGTGAGACTATTTGTGATGGCAAAGCCACAGCATGTTTTAAATAAACAAACAGATTGATTACTATCCTATCCTATCCTATCCTATGCCTATTAACCAATTAACGGTGCATGTTGAACTGTAACTTGCACGGCTGTTTACTGTAGGTTGCCTATAACAACTGGCTGCAACATTACACTGAATCACAGCCGTGATCAGTAGGCTTACGGTACCCTAGCATGTTTTTACACACTCCCTAATATTGGTCTGACTGAGTCTGGACTAAGTATGCTAGCCTACCTGTTATTCTTCCTCCTTCCAGGGCAGCGACGTAACCTTCCATAGTAGCAAAAAGCAGCGAGCAGACCTACTGGTCTACCGGTAGCCGAACTTCATTGAAGAAAAAAAATCCCAACTTGTTCATAAGGCGATTCCATTTCCTGCTCCTGCAGCAGCAACAAGGTAATATTCTGTGGTGTGGTCACCATTGTGATTTATTTCAAAAATTTCCTGCAAACTTTCCAAAGTTTCCAGAGTTTAATGGTGTTAGCTGACAAAGAAAATGTTGCCTACCCTCGTCTATCTAGTTTTCGTGCCAGACAGAGAACATGCCCAATCACATTAGAAATATAAGATATTTTTATTCCCCAGAACCATCAAATTCGTGTGGCCTACACCGAGCAATCTGCACATGCGCTTACACAGCCACACTTTATTTTTCACAGAAGTGCTTTTGGAAAAATCCCCTCTGATTACGTCACCGTAGCTGTGGAAAGCTGTGGAGTGAATGCAGACCGATGCAGACAAGCAGCAGAGCAGAAGCTAGAACAACATTAATTGATAAATTAATATTGTAACATAAATGTTATGTAATTTATGAATGTATAAGGTGTTATATTAAGAGATAATATCTAAGATTATATATTTATATTATAATTTTACAATATAATATACATAATTTAAATTCTTTATGGTAGGGCTATGCCTCACTTGCCCTTGTAATAAAAACGCAGCTGGTTACAGATATTATTTTATGCAAGGTCAGACATGATCATACACTGTAATACTGTCTCCTGTTATGTCAAAAATCTAACTACATGCCTGGCCAAGACAATCAGATGTAGGCCTACTATAGAGATTAACATGTAAAACAATAAATGAAACACAAAAATCCAAAATGTTGCATAATGTAGACACTAAATGACACGTGCTCCCGTCTTTGGCTGCACTCACACATTTGTTTACCGTAACGAGCAATGTGCTCCTGGGGGGAAAAGTAAGCGTAGAGCCCTGCACAGGCGAGACCCCCTACACTAATACAAACATAACAAAGTAACGTTTACTCTGAGTACATTTGAAATGAGCTACTTTTTACATTTACTTGAGTAGATGTTTCCACCTGTAATTTTACGTTTACTTAAGTAAACATGTATCAAAGTAATAGTACTTTTACTTATGTAGAATATTTATGTATTCTTTCCACCTCTGGACAACGCTTCCTCGTGGCCAGATTGCATTTACACAGAATAATGAAGCCACCAGGATGCAGGTGAGAGGCTGTGGTGAGCTTATGGAACACCAGGCCTTATCAGGTAGGCTTCATCCATAATTTAACGGCTGGGGAAAGGGATTGGAGAGCTACATGGCTTCTACAGACCCATGACATAAAATAGAGAGCTGGGAAATTGAGTGTGTGTGTGTACGTGTGTGAGTGTGAGTGTCTGTGTGGCAGGAGGTAGAAGGCTATGAGGGCAGGTGTAATGAGGAGGTGTAATGAGAGGTATGAGGCAGAAGGCAGGAGGTGTAATGAGAGTCAACCTTACACCTAATATATGAGATGTATTTGCCCCCAAACCATCCTGTGGGATGACCAGTGCACAGTAGGTGCCTGTGAAAAATGTCTGTGACTATTTCTACAAATGTATTCGGGGAGGTCGTTTTCAATACGCCACTTTTTTAATCAGTCCCACTATGCGATAGTATCGCCAGACAAGTTTCTGTGTGTTCTGAGAAGGTTAAACCTTGACTATTCACCCACGCTATAAACCAGACATTTGTTAACCTAAATATATTGATGTTTGTCATATTGATATCCATACTGTAACACAAAATAGCAACTCACAATATGGATATTTTCTCCCACCTCTAGAATACGTATGTAATACCGTATTTCTGCAAATATATTTGCTGTATGTTTACTATACTGCACAGTATATACCGTATATACATACCTATGAAGCATGTGTTTTTTTCTGCAGATAAAACAAATTAATTATCCTCCTCCGTTTTGATACCACGCTATACACACAACCATCCTTCATGCCAGAGTAATCGATATAAGGCATCAACGAGGAAATGTCCCCCTCAGGACTTTCCAGAACCCAAGCAAATCACAGAGTATGGCTCCGTCTTGTCGACCAGGGTCCCTCTGACACGTAAAAACAAGACAAATGTGTGTGACAGGCGGCCCGACAGACACAGTCGTTCACACCCTTGTACTTTTGGGAACGAGACAGACAGAACGATCACACGAGGGGCTAAACAATCATAGGCGTCATAACCGGGGGAGGTTTGGGACGGAATGAATGGCAGGGATATCGATCGAGATGACCCCTGACCTCTGATTTTTGACACTACCAGAGTGATGCAGACGTTCTGATAAGCCTCTGGCTTCATTGCCATTGCAGTCTATAATATGATCAGTATATGTCTTAATAATGTGATATATAAGTAAGCACCTACCCTGCCACTGTACACATCACAGGAGAAGGCATCCATTTAAAGACGATGGAATGACAGTAATACTAGCAAAATTAATACATGAATAAATAAACCTTACGAACTGCAGCTTCAGTGGTGTGTATCATGTTTTCCAAACACAACTTCTGCACTCGACTGGTGAGTTGGTTTTACATCAAAAGCACTGAAAAGTACAAAGAACAGAGTATGGGGGGGGGGGGGGGGGGGGGGGGGGGGGGGGGGGGGGGGGGGGGGGGGGGG
>JAODUK010014396.1:13268-27914 GCA_027564635.1 Typhlichthys eigenmanni | reverse complement strand
AGCGAGAGAGAGAGAGAGAGAGAGAGAGAGAGAGAGAGAGAGAGAGAGAGAGAGAGAGATGATTTGTTTGTCTGCAAGATAGCCTGGTTAAAACCATACTGATTTAGCAAGCTGCATCTCATCAGTCTGCAACTCTCAAATGAAAACAATAGAAAAAGCCAGGTGTTGCCAATTAGGTTCCATCAGCTCGTTAGCTAATTGGACCTCCTTCGACTAATCAGAACAGAGACCAAATATTTGACAGGGATTAACAGAGGTTCTTGCAGATTATTGGATCCCCTTCAACCATCAGAAGAGAGCATCCTGATCTTGCAAACTCCAGTGTGACTTTGCCAGCGCTGCCCGGCAGTAACCACGCTTTTGTCACAAGGCTGTTCTAACACATTTCAATCAAACTTCCTTACACACAGTTGGACTACATTCTGATATCTCGCCCAATCACAACGCTTAACATAAACTAGAGCACTAGAAACAAAAATAATCAGACATTACAGTTTAAGGAAAAATATCAGCTCACCACTGATTAACCAACTGTTTGGTTGACAGACAAATGCTTTTGAATAGTAGAATTCAGGGCTAATAATCTCTAGTTCGCAGAAGGCCTAACCATCCAGTGTATATAAAAGTAGACGAAATGCAAATTGTAGCAATCATTTTATTGGAGACATCACTTAAGGAGCACATAAAGGTTCCCTGTTGGCTGTTTTAAAGAACAAGATGGCACTGAACCACTTGGTTCTTAATACCTGGCCATGCAAAATAAATACACTTGTGTTTAAGGAACTTTTAGATTTGACATAATTGGTACAGTATGACAAAAAACGTTGTGATGCTGAATGTATACATTTTTGTTCCAAGTAGACATTAAAGCCTAAAGAATAGTATGTTGTGACTAATCAAGAAGTCACGTGACCTATAACCAACCAATTGTGATATGGTTTCAAGCAAATTTGTCTCCAAAGCTGTCGCTGTAAAGCAACTCTCCTCCTATGTTTGTATAATAGGTTTTCACTGCTCCTTTAGCTTTACCTACCCGCAAGCTACAGGGTAAGGAAAGGGACTAATACATGTCAAATCTTTTCATCTGTATCTTTGTCTTGCTAGTAACATCTACAGGGGCTATGCTGTATGCTCTGCTTCCAGCTGACGGCTATAATGACTATGTCCTCCTAAATAAGTAGTGATGTATGTTCAATTAATTATTCCTTTTTGGGAACCAGGGCACCACGCGAGGATCAATCTTTCTGAATGGTTGTGTGCATGTTGTGGCTAAAACAAACACACATACATAATAAATTAAACAGGCTCATGGGAGGCAGGCAACACTAATAATGAATTACCAGGTTACTGTAATTATGTCAACTGTAACTGAGGATGAATCACAGAAATCACTACAGCTGCTTATCACAGCAACAGTCCCAGATACACCGTAACCGCTTTGGACGATGCACAGGCTTTTGGTTCCAGTTCAATCCAGTTCTCATGATTGTTTCCAGCAGCAAGGTCGACCAAGCCTGGCTGGGTCCATGTGGCTGTTGTCCATAGGTGGCTATATTAAATGTATCTTATGGGGATTAGAGTTCAAGTTTGTGTTGCAAATGAGGGGGAAGAGGACGAGTGTTGTTGTTGTGTGTCGTTGTGTTGTTGTTGTGTGTCGTTTATCAGTTCTGAATACAGTAGGGGGAATAATACAAAGAAGGAGAGAGCGCAGTCTCCCTCTCCTCTATACTGTATCCTTATGTTTACCATCTCTTCTGTCTTCTTTTGCCAATAGGCAGGCTCCATCTCTTGCCGCTTGCACTCACTCACTCACTCACTCACTCACTCACACACACACACACACTTTATGGAGAGAGGGCCAATATCCATTGACACACACAACCTCTCCTCCTGATTCATGCGGGACGTAAAGCCGGCAAAATAATCAAATAAATAACCCATATTGACGTTAGTCAACACACACACACACACACACACGCATGCACACGCACACACACACACACACACACACACACACACACACAGCTACCTGCATATCCATCTCTGCCCGCTACGGATTGCCTCCTCAGCAGCTGTGTGTATACACATGTGCGTAGATGGAAGGGGGAATGGGGGGTGCCATAGGAGGCTAAATCCAGGGCCTATCATGCGTCATCTTTAAATGACAGTGTCATAAACCATTAGCGGTGAGCAGATTGGAGGCGGAGGCTGTCCGCTGCCAGGGGTTTGTTAGCCAGACAAATGGGGCCTGTCTGGGAAGTGTCGCTCCCCTGTTAGCCTGCTTGCCTGCAGAGAGCATGCAGGTGCCAATAGCACTTAGAGCTGCAGGTATACCTGACACTCACAGCACGGCAACAGGTGGATTCACCAAAGTCAAAGAGACTTTTTGTTTAAGATAATACAACTTTCTGTTCTGTTCTGTTCTGTTAAACTGTTAAACTGTCAGCTTGTTGTTTTTTACATTTAAAACCTGTTTAATGGGTGTATATCCTGCTGTCTTGCCAAGCAAAACCGTTTTTGTCATTGAATAAGCTATTTAAATGTCAGCCACATTCATTTTACTTTATTTTCCTAAGTGGCAACATTTCAACTTGTTCATTAGCAGCTGGAAGGGTATTTCACACACACACACACACATGCAGGGGAATGCATGCAGATGTGCGGTTTCACCAGCACCCATTCTATGAGGATGTCACTGCTTCAGAAGACATACTACTTTGATGGTAATATAAAAAATAGATCACTTTATCTTCACAATCACAATGTGTCATATGAGGTAATTCCGTCATAGTTTTATGGGTATACACGTCAATGAGATCATGCTCACATGTCGGCTTTTGGTATGTTTTTGGTGTAATTCACCTTAAGACTATAAGATGTAAGGGTTTCCTCAATGCCCCACATCCCCATCTTATGGCAAAGCAGGGCTGTAAAATGGTGTACTACAACATTGCATACTGCACGCAGTATAGCCTAAGTAGTATGGAGCATTCAAAACACAGCCCTCATCTCTAATAATAAGGCTCCAAGGCTGCTCTTTCTGCCAACCTCCAGCTTGACAATAACTAAATCATTCTGAAAGAACAACCCGCCCCCAAACCACCGTCATCCGCCAATGCTGCTGTAATATCATTTGTGTTTCAAAGGTGGTTTGGGTTCAGCGCCGCTGCGACAGATTACGTTAGCATCGCTGTGACCACAGCTAGCTCACCAAAGAAGAAAATGAGCGAAAATACAGTATATTTAGCTGAATGCTACTGCGACAATAAGACAGAAAAAGCAAGATACAAATATTACAAGAGCCTATATAAAGCAATTAAATTTTTGCTTCATAAAATGCTGGTTTACAGGTGCAAACATTTAGACAAGTCTGACACGGGATAGCAATTCTAAAACAACACATGGGTTAACCTCATTGTATAGGAGTATGTTTTATTCAACTCAGACTTTCCTATAGGCCTGGCTGCTATATAGGGCAGCACAGTCATATGCTATCCTCTCCTCTACCAGGTCCCCCTCAGGCCTATTAAGGCTTAATTGGAGCCAAGCTACTTACCACTGATGAGATCAATGTACGGACTAACAGTGGACACACCATTTTCATTAGTCACCGCAGCTCAATACTTATGCAGCCACTGAAGCAATCAATGGACGTGGCACCAATAAAGACTATAGAATGTTTTATGGCTAGAAGCATATAACACAGCCAAAAGATAAAAGATACAAATGGAGTCAAACTGTATTCCATAATATTGTTAGCTTAGGAGTTGAGTTAAATTAAATTAAACTAATTTATTAAACTAGAAATTGTTCCCTACCATATTTCTTTGTAAATATTACATGTAAATAGGATACACATATGCCCACACGATGTGTTTTGGGCGGATACGGAGGCTGAATTAATAAGAAAAGTTGATAAAGGAAATTGATTGCTACTCTACTTTGGCCATATGTAACAGCTCAGTCAGACATTTTATTGTAAAATTATAAAATTATAATTATAAAATGAATATCACAGCTGGAGAAGTATTTTGACACTGCTTCACTGAAATTGTGTGGGAAATCTAATATGCAAAAGCTCTGCTTTCCCTGTTTTTGTTTTTAATTAGATTAAATAAAATGTAATGTATTGAAAACATTGATTTAAAACAAACATGAGTCAGAAATCAATGTAAATATTTCAGTTTTCAATTTGATGAGATGGGTTTCGAGGAAACATCAATGTTTTTTTTATTCTATTCAGTCAGAACAGTGGATTTGCTATGACAGGTAATGACTCAGTTTTCCCTGAAGAATGATTAGGAGCAGGGAAACATCACAGTCTTTCTGACAGGCTGCCTCTGGGCCTGACAAGAGGGTTAGGACAGATGTCAGTTTGGAGAGCTGTTTGAGAGAGAGCAGGAAAACAAACTAAGTCAATACAGCTATACATGCACATGTGGGCGTGCACATGAACATTCTGCACTGTAAAATGCCTTTAATTAAAAATACATAAAACATTTTATCAAAACCAAATAGACATCAACCTATGTTAAAGTTTGTGGTGTATATTTATTAACATATCACAGACAACCTCGGAGTGGCACACATTATGATAAAGACTTCAAACTGTTACAGAAGTGTTAACACACTACAGCACCTATACAGACTAGATGACAGCGCCTTGCTGTATATTTTAAAAGCAGTTAGGCAGAAAGGACTATAGCATTTGATTTATTTATATTGTGATGATAGCTTACAAGTCAATAAATTAGAATGGATCTCTGACTGATCATCCAAACCCCAGAATGCCCTGTTATGAAGGTAAAACTGTATTATTTACCTTTTCCTCCACACGTGAAATTATCTGCCTTTTCCTCTTGGAACTTGTCATAGCATTATTAATGGGTTTCCTTCAGCCTTATAAGAACTTGTTAGGCAGTCTGACACACACACACGCACACACACACACACACACACACACACACACACACACACACACACAGCTCCACCTGACAATTAGAGCAGGCTATATTCTTCAGGTTTGACCTGGCAGTTCTAGACTCACAGTAATGAACTTTAAAGTATATTCCCTAAAATATTGTTATTTTATTTTGCAACAGCTTCTTGAAAGTCACTGTGTTCTTGAATTCTGGCAAATAAATCTGGATGCCAATCATGAAGATCACGGACAATGGACTAATTATTATTAATGTTATATTGCAGTCAAGTTTATTTATTTATAATTTTTATTATTATTATTACTATTACTATTATTATTATTACTATTATTTGTTGATAATGCATTATTAACTACATGTACATCCTCTAACAACCTATGAATCATTAGGGAAACCTGATCAATCCTGGTCATTGTCTGTTGTGTTTGATGTCCTCTGGACAACACCTGTGGACATGGAAAACATCACATGGGTGGTAATAACATTTAGATACAATTTAGGGCTTAGCTTGCGATGTCAATTCTTCTGTTGCTTGTCTTTTCATCTCCCTCTTCAAGCCTCAGCATAGACTGCTTTTAAAGTGTGTGAAACTCACATGCGACATTCATTTATTCATAACCATGTAATGAATGTCACATTTAAAAAGTTAAGTATGGAAGTTAGTTTTAAACAACTGATGATCAAAACGCATTTTTGACAACAACACCTATTCCAATTGCTTGGATACAATACACATGAACCTAAGATAATTTGTTCATTGAAATAAGATCACCTGTTCAATATGACACAAGTTATTACAACTTATCACATCGTATTCATTTAATTACAATTATCTAACTATCAATTGATAGAACTGCTCAAAAGTATAAGTAACTGTTGCCTTACTCTTACAGTATAGTATTATGGAAACTGACAAACAATATTTCAGGTTTAGATCATACAGTATAAGCTTTAAGATAAACAAATATATTGACACCAATTGCAGTGGAACATAAACCAAATGGACTCTATTGATGTAATATTTCATCATCATTCTTTATCGTTTAAAACACGGTTTCTATGGTCCCATGCAACACTTTTACACAGCATGTTTTGAGATGTGACATTACCTGTGCCATTACCCTTGTTGATTGGTTTGACACTGTGTTACAAGTACAGTGTACAGTATGTTGCAATGAGTGGTATCCACCTACAATACATCAATCAATCAATCAATCAATCAATCAATCAATCAATCAATCAATCAATCAATCAATCAATCTTTATGTGGTGGAGGGTATGTTTATATAGCACTTTTCATACAAATTCATGTAACACAAAGTGCTTCACACTACAATGTCATTAAAAACAATACAAAATTAGTAAAAACAATACAATATATTTAAAAAAAGTAATACCACCACTCATGTTACACTCATCATCCCAACCCTCCAATCACAAACAAGCATCGGGAGTCCCATTCCCACCATCCCCAAAACACAAACCACCAGGGACCCCAGACCCGCTCCCCAGCCACCTCAAGGGACAAACACCCCTTCTTAGAGGTGGTCGTGGGCCTCGTCATACAGTAAGAGCTATAGGCCATGGATGACACATACAATGATATCACAGCAGACCAGTGTCAGGCCTGGACTCACATAGCGAGATGCTATAGTAATGGATAATGAGAACAACTATTGTAATGTGAAAGATGCTGTGGCTAAATTCACAACACATAGTTGATGGACATACTGTATAGAAGTACAGTGGTCATTAGTTTCTTGTGCTGTTTACAGTGAGTCAGGTGAGGAGCACTATGTTGTTGATGTTTTACTGCACTGCT
This sequence comes from Typhlichthys eigenmanni, assembly GCA_027564635.1. Classification (NCBI taxonomy): domain Eukaryota; kingdom Metazoa; phylum Chordata; class Actinopteri; order Percopsiformes; family Amblyopsidae; genus Typhlichthys; species Typhlichthys eigenmanni. Next base: position 21,152 of record JAODUK010014396.1, on the reverse strand, counting down.
CTAGTTTCATAACTATTATTTTTGTAGGTTATTATTTTGCTTTGATTGAAAAACAAACTATGTTGTGATTTATTGTATTTCATAAAAAGATTTATGATTTTATTCGATGATTCCTTTGTCTCTGTTTACGTATTTGCTTTACTGGTTATTTTACAGTGATGTATTTATTTTAGTTTTAAATAAATAAATACATTTATGTTTAGTACTATAATGAAACATGTATAACATACAGTATGTTGTACTCCAATATTTAATGATTGTACGAACAGCTACTGTACACAATGCACAATGACATATTGTGTGTGTGTGTGATCTAAATTAATGTTACTATGGTATTTCACAATACATTTGTAATTTGAACCAATAATCCAGCAAATGCACCACATCTGTAAAGATATATAGCACAATGCAATGTTTTGAACATATTGTATCACAGCCTGTGTTACAAGTGGTTAACATTTTAAATGTTGTAGCTAGCAGTGAAAAATGAATGAATTTTGGGGCAAAGTAAAAGAAAACCTTTAAATTAGCTGCACCATATACAGTAATACTGTAATAAAGTGCCGTTGATTCTATTTACGCAATATGAAGTGTTTTGTTGAGCTGTACCTGCCATAGAGAAATTCCAGCTGTAATATAGAAATAGTAATATATGTTCCCCGTCTGCAACTGCCAATGTTAATAAAGTGTTGGTGCCCTGAGGTCTTGAGATATGTGATGCGTGTGTGTGTGTGTGTGTGTGCGTGTGTGTGTGTGTGCGTGCGTGAGTGTGCGTGTGTGCGTGTGTGTGTGTGAGTGGGGGGGATGCATGTATATCAGGGTGTAGATTATTAAATATGATTAAAGACAGCAGAAAAGTATGACTTTAATAATAAAATTAGCAAATTCATCATAGAAAAACTAGTCTGTTTAAATCATCTTGTTTTACTAATATGTACTACATTTCCCATCAGCCCCAGCCAGATCATTTTTAATTGTACAATGTTTACCATAGAAGACGTCTGTTGTGTTTGTGTTTCTTATGAGATTAGCAAGGACAGAGGCAAGGGCACCATAGTAGTGTTCTGGGTGGAGACGTTACAGCCCAGCCCATATGAGCTAATGCTGACAATAAATGTCTGGCCTTCCCATTCATCTCTCTCAACCCCCACGGTCTTCTTTCCTCAACCCCTCTTCCCTCTCTTAATGTTCTATTCTGAAGAGTGGGGCACTTAGTCTAATGTAAGTAATAGGTGCTATTTCCAGACTGTACCCGTATGTCGACCACCCTCATTGGAAAAGTGGTAAATGGGCAGAGATTCATCGCTATAAATTACACCCTGCTTCTCTCTATTTATCTCTCTCTCATCTTTACCATCAGCTGTGTATTTTTCCTTCCTTCTTTTTGTGTTATTATTTGCTTTTTTGCATGCATGCATCTGCAGTTTTTATATATACTATAGACCTATAGTATAGGTTTGCTTTACCTTTGTTCCCCTTCTTCCTAAATGTAAATGGTTAAACGACTAGAGACAAATGAAGATGATGAGAGTCATATACCTAAATGCCAAAATGCACTGATTTCTGTAGATTTCCCAAACAGCTACTTGTTCATGAGGAATGTCTCCATGGAGCTAATTAAACTGCCAGTTGTAGCAGTTTATAAAAACACTGCATTCTAACTGAGGTTGACAAGATATAACTATCTAACCAACTAACATTATATTATGTAATATTTTGATACTAAAATATGTCAGACAAGAAAATATAATCTAAAATCTAAAATCTAATAAGATAGAGGGTACATTGAACATAAAACGCAATCTTACCTTACCTTGATCGCTCAAGTGACTGATAAAGCAATAATTATTACTATTAGTAATAATTAATGTTGTGAGGATGCTGTATGTCTGCAGCGGTCGTGTGTATATGCTTGTATCTGTGCGTATAAGAAATAAGTGTTTGTACAATAACATTGATGAGCTGGGGTTCAGTCCAGAGGACAGATGGCAATACATACTAATAATAATCAGTAGTCATTTGTTAAAAGTTAACGCACAGGCCAATCATGCATTAAACATGAACCCTCAAGCTTCAGGAAGATGAAAAATGTATCATATTGTAATCTGAACCTGAGACTGCAGTAGTGATATAATTAATGCAATAGTGCATGCTACAGTATCACTATTAGTTATCATGATAGACCACAGTAAAAAAATACTATGGAAAGAAGAGACATTTTTTTTTTTATAACAAGTAGTGATATGTTTATAGACAAACTATAATGGTAGCTTTGAATCATGTTTGAATTCTTGTTATGGCTTTGCCACATGAGAATGCCTGGCTGCATTGCTTAGCGACAGTATCTCCAGTTAGTGTATCTCCAGTATAGCATACAGTACTTACATGATACAATCCTATCTCACATCTCTCACCTGCAGGCATATCTGTCTGTGTGGTATAGCATTTGATACTTACACTAATAACTATCACTCTGACCAAGTCAGCTTTTAGTTGTTAGCCATGGGGGTGTGTGTACGTGACAATAATAATAATGTACAGAACATAATAAATTAGTTGTGTTTTTCCCAAGGCTCTTTTATGTTAAATGTGGAAATTAAAACATGTTTTTTTTGTCTTGCATGGGAGCCCAACCAGGAATCCATAAGTAGTTGAGTCTTCGTTGTTGGGGTTTCTAAAGCAGCAGTGACATTCTCAAAGTTTGAACATGTTTGACAAAGAGACATTCTCTGGGATTCCTCCAGAACTGTCATTCTGTGGTGGAGACAACGTCAAACCCCATCTGCTTACTGTCACTTGTTGTTCCTTTAATCTTATACTTTATCAAATACGGTAATAAGCGTTCCTTTAGCCAACCCATGAAAAGTATTTCAAACTAAGATTATGTTACTTAAAAATGTGTGAAAAGGTATTTCTTTGTGTGTGTGTGTGTGTGTGTGTGTGTGTGTAGTGTGTCATGGGCGTAGATTTCATTTGAACATTGGTGGGGGGGAACACATAAAGCGGGGGGTCTCTGGGGTCCTCCACCAGAACATTTTGAGAATCAAACACTTTATTTTCTGCATTCTGGTGAATTCTTATGCAACAATGTGTGCCTTTTCTGCATCAATGTAGGGTGTGAATGTATATTTATTTAAAGGAAAACATACATTTTAGGAACCCTGGCACAATTCAAAATACATGGAATATAATGCAGTAAGGGTTATCAAAGATATATTGCTTTATAGGCATAGGCCTATTTCATATTTTTCAACACACATAGGCATGATATAGTCTACTCTTCTGTCCTCTTCTTTGGGTGAAGTAAATTATAAATTAATTATAATTAATGTATTAACCCCTGGATTTAACAGCTCATGTGCTCATGCATATTCAAAACATCTGTGTTTTGGGATGATCTAGGCAAAACTACAGTTGGTAACTTACTTAAAGCAATATTAGTCTACTACACATTTGGCCATAATATATTAAATCTACTGGAGAATGAGACTTTGTTAAAAAATCCCAGAACTGTCGGCTCGGTCAGCATTCAGCATCTAACATCTCCCCCTTTTCCCCCTGTCCCCTTGCATATCTGGCAGAGCTTGTAGCAGTTGAAGGTTGCAAGTAGTGCGTCAGTGCTACATATGCCGGCGTAAGGCTGTGTGGATGGGGTGCACAATGTGCACATTCATATATCCAACATAGGACGTAACAGTGAACCAATAGTGTAGTAGGCCTATTCTAGGTTACGGCTATACACTGTCAAGCGATTCAATGAGCGGTTTAATATGCATACTGCGTACTTATATGTGGGCTGCTACTCCAATACTAATGGGGGGACAAATACACTTGTTCTTAAACATTTTGCATAATTGTCAGAACTGCCATAGCTGTCAGTTACACACACACACACACAGGCACAGAAATAACCAATCAACATAACTGGATATAAGCTTGTTTTCAGACATTAAAACGACATTTACAACATCAACATACTGTATAAACCAGCAGAAACACAGAGACAAAAACAAATCAGTGTGATGAATAAATAACAATTTATTCATACTGACCTCACGGTTTACTATATTTGTATTAACACAGCTAATATCAATAAATCAATCAATAAATATATATATATATATATATACTTTCACTTAATGGATGCTGTTTGTAGTGCTCAATTTAAAAGTAGAATCATTTGTTCATATACTTATTTTGTATATACAATTATCACACAAAAATACAGTTCAATTGCTAATTACCATACAGCCACCAATACACGTTGGTCCAATAGAAGACACAAACAATGCACCCCTGATGCCCATAAAAGTCGTAACCTGATGGAGAGAATGGTTTATATTCACATTCCGTGGCCCAATAAGATTGCCCGATACTGCATTTATCTTTATGTGTATTATGACCTCTGTCCATCTCAGGTTAAAAGGTATGCTTAGTGCTTGGTAAAGTGAAGTCATACATACTGTACATACAGTACATGGAGCTATGAACAAATTCCTCCATTTAAAGAAGCTGTTGGTAGAATTTTAGAGCTTGCCATAGGCTACATTTATTGTTGTTTATAATGGCATAGATATCTTAACCTGACATGCCAGAGGAATTGTCATACATTGAGACTGTTTGTGAATGGCAGGTACTTTCGAAAAAATACTTGGCAGTTGATTGGCAGAACCATCTGGTCGTTTTGGCTGTCGGCACACCTAAACCAACCCCGTATAGCTATCAACACAACGCTGATTGGAAAGTTCAGTCGCTACTCGGACACATTCAAAATGATTTCAAGGCTTTCCAGACTTATTCTCACGGCGAAATTAAAGTGAAGCTATACCAAGCTAGATATCTTTAGCCTCGCGAGACCATCCTGATCACGCAAGGCTATAGATATCTAGCTTGGCATAGAATTGTAAACAAATGCTTGAATTCAACTCACTTAGCCTCTCACTAGTTTCCGATAAATTCGCCATATATAGTAGAGTGGCTGTGTGAACCAATGGCGCAAACAATATTGCGAACAAGGTTTCTATGCGCTCAGCGAAAACTGATCTGAGATCTAGTCATGTATAGAAATCTGTCTACTATAAGCAAGTCAAATGCTCTGTGAGAATATTTGCTCTGGTTGACAGTCCCTCCTCTATATATGGTGAATGATTTCTGACAAATCCAGTCATCTAATTCCTGACTGCTCCAGCGACTCTACTTTGCCTGTGAAGTACACAAATGTGCACACACAACAGCAATTGGTTTGTCAATGGGCTTCACAATGGCAAACCAACAGGCTCCAGAAGGAGGGAGGAGAGGGTGAGGGGGTACATTTATGGGTTGCTGATTTTATTTTATGTTTTTAGATCTCTTTGCAACTCTCAAATTCTAGCTGCAGCAGCTTTAAGTCATTATTGCACTGGGGATGAAACCAGAGAATAATTAGTTTAAATCAATAGATCGAAGGAGACTAGTTACACTGACAACACACAACAACGCTTTGTGCAGTTGCATACACAGAAGTCAACAACTCTACTGACTGCTACACTCCATGCTCCATTTACAGTGGCATTGGCAGACCACCATTAATGTTATTATTTTCAATCTATAGTAGCACTGTCACTGTAAAAACACTAGTTGGTTCTTGTTTATCATCAGAATATAACATACTGTTAAACAAGCACTTCAGTGGCTTAGTGCCCAACCTCTTAGGAGAGCTAATCAAATGTTATTTGGCCGAGCAAACAGCGCATGCCTCCATGGCAACTGCAGATATTGATACCTCTCCTGCAGGAGCACTCATTCTGCCTGTTCTGCTAACCTGTTGTGGCTGGCCAGTCAATAAGGATTTAAAACGAGGAAACAAAGCATCACACACCACACACGTGCGTGCACACACACACACACACACACACACACAGAAAAGCACAGATGTACTCACACTTAAAGGCCCCATATCATTACAGTGTTCAAATGTTTGGAAAGTTGTTTTTTCCTTTTGAGCTAACATTCCATGTCAGTTAGTGTTGCACTTGACCGGCTGTCCGTCTGACAATGGGACGACATGTCAAAGACGATTGGTAACAATCCAGAAATTATGTCATACGAGGGGGCATGTCTCACTGGCTCAATTTACACAATACATTTTTAACAGTGGATTTATTGTTTATTGACATGTTTGACGTGTTTTAACATTAGTCCAGCCTTTTTGGGTACCTACAGACAACTTGAATTATAATTGAAAACTAGATTAATAGGGGACCTTTAAAATACACATTTAGACATTTTTTAGATAGTATGCTGATAGTCCTATTCATTTAGCTGAACATAATTAAACTACAGTGCTGTGGCATAGATCATAACCAGTACAAAAGCTACAAAAAAAAAGAAAATTCACAGACCTGTAGAGGAGGTTTGGCACGTTTAAAAATAGGCCTTCTCCTAATTCCGCTTGTTTTGGCCATTCTACCTTGAATACATTAAGCGACACGCACTACTACCTACCTGTGTTGAGCATTGGCTAGCACTGTCTGCTAGGTTAAGAACACACTGAGCGAGATCAGTTAGTCTTCAAGATAAACATAGCATTTTGGAATGACTGCTAATTCAATAACTATGAATATATATGTACACACACAGACTCTAAAAATATTATTGCTTACATTTAAAAAATCTATTTCTATGCAAATGAGGATCAAACTAATAGCTTTTCGGTAGCCCCACACATACTGTATATTCACACACAAGCACACACACACACACACACAAACACAGTGTACTGTACTCACGCGCTTAAATATTGCACTATTCTCACGGCAGTCCATTGTAAACAATCATAAAGAGAAACTCAATGGATTTGTGTATTTACACATCACTCAATTCTTTGTAGCAGCACTTACTGTAAAATAATCTAAACTGTGATGGTGGTAATGTTGGTTTTTACAGACACGACAAGATCATTGTCATTTATGTAAAGTAGGATTGACGCTTTAGGGCAACTGAACATTGGCATTCTTCTGACATGACTTGTTCTAGGCAAAGACTCTGATCAAAAAGAAGGAAGCACCATGTCCTCAGCATAAAACACACTTGTGACAGCGCTTGGAAGCCAAAGAAGGTATTTTGTTCCTTTAGTTTCCAGTAGCTGGTTCCCTATCATGCCTCTGTGACCATTCCATCTTCTTCAGATCCCCCAGGTCTTTAGTTGCTCTCATGTCCTAGTTGTTCTTGTGTAAAGACTCTGGACTGGACTCTCCATCGTCACTGAGTACCTCCATGTTGGTGAATGTCCCGGCCAGCGAGGTGCCCAGCGCCTGCTTGACGGCCGCCATCTCCGACAGGTTGATGTTGTCGTGGTTACCCACCAGCGTGGCCTTGTCCATGATCTCCTTGCTGTGCTTGGACACCACGGCGTCCAGAAAGTCGTACTTATGCGACAGCCTGCCGCTCTCAAACAAGTACTTCATCAAGTAGGAAAAGACGACATTGGCCAAGAAGGACGTTGCCATAGACACTGACTTATAGGGAAACCTCTGCTGCACAAAGTACTCCACGTCCCCGGTGAGGTGGTGGACCCTCTCCTGTGTCACCCAGCCAGGGTAGTAGATGAAGGGGGGTAGTTTGAGGTAAGGCTCCCCTCCTCCGATGCGCAGGAACAAGCCGAAGACATAGCCGGCCACAGAGCCATATGTGTTGGTGCCTTTGACGAATAGCACGCTGAGAAGCTGTGGGAAAATGATGACGTAGACCAGGTCAGAGCTTAGGTACCACAGGCCGTACACTGTCCCCGTTAGCAATGCCATAGCCGTGGCTACGGCTCCGAAAACAAAGATGGTGATACGCATCACCCACACGATCTCACGGTCCGTTGCCTGTAGGGGGGGGGGGGGGGGGGGGGGGGGATGC